>JAVJIF010025965.1:0-95787 GCA_038442645.1 Agave tequilana
CTTGAAGGCTATGAATTTCTTCTTTAGAGGAGTGGCTTCTTCTCTTGCCTTCTTTTCCATCTCATGAGTCTTCAATTTCCAATGAAAACTAATGAGGTCCATTCGTCCTTGACATTTAACTCTTTTAAGGTGGTGGCCTTTATCTCCCATGAAGAAGGAAGAGCCCGAATCACTTTCGCACCTTTTGGTCATTGAAAATATCATCACCTAAAGAGGAGAGAGCATTGGTGATTTTAGTAACCTTGTAATTATGCAATCAATAGATTCATCATCAATCATTTTAAAAGATTCATATTGGGACCTCAAGAGATCTATCTTAACTCTCTTTACTTGTAATGTCCCCTCGTGTGTGACAACAAATGTTGCCAAATCTCATAGGCGGATGGCAATGTATTACCATGTACGGTCATCCTCATTCAAGGCGTTAAGAGGGAGTTTTGGGCCTTTGAGTTAGCCTCATATTCTCTAAATTAAATCGGTCCAAGTGCTTTATCACTATCGGGTACAACATAGGGTTTGGTCAAGGATTTAGCAATTAGGCTACCTAAAGATTGTAAGAAAATAGTCATCCTAACCTTCCAAATAGGAAAATTAAGTCCATCAATTTAGGAGGGATTTTGATGTTATCGGCCATTTTGTTACTAGTGAATGAATGGATGAATACAAATGTGATAGCAAATTTAAGGATCTCTCTAAGGATGTTAAGCAAACCTAGAGTTAAGCTCTGATCCATTTGAAAATCACCTAGAGAGGGGGTGATAGATATAATGCTAATCAATGCCCAATAAAAATGATGCAACAATCTCCTAAAACAAGACTAGAAGCCGGATTCCCCGTGAAGGCTCTGAACTCCTTCCTTGTGATCCCTCTGGATATGAGTTGGAGGTGCACAATGCAATCTTGTTGTATGGGACTTTGATTGACAAGAATGAATGCAAACAAGTGAATATTGCAATGAAAATAGAAAGCAAGTAATAAGCAATGAAGTAAAGCAAGAAGCAAGAGCAAGTAAACCAAACGCAAACACCGAGAATTTTTTCGAGGTTCGAGCACCCAGCTCTTCGTCCCCGCCTTTCCCAGAAGGATTTCTAACCACTATAACTTCACAATGATGTTACAAAAACACTGGAGTACCAACTCCACAATCTCAAATACAAGTTCTCTCTTGGTGATCAAAAGACCACAAACTCTCTTTGAAAATGTCTCTTCCCTTACAAAGATCCTTGTAGATGATGAGAGGATTGAAGATCTTGTGTTGTAAGTGAAAAGAAAAGGAAATCAGAGAGTTTGAAAAACACTTCAGAAAATAAGAGAAATATTCAGCCCAAAAACCAAGAACAAAGCTCTTTTGAATGCCTTAAACTTTTGGAAACTTTTGCAAATTTTTCTAGTAAAGAACCTCTCCCTAAACACTCCTATTATAGTAGAGGGCTAGGGTTTAAAGATAAAACTCACTTAAGGCTAATTAGGAAGTATTAGGATCAGCAAATATCATTTAAAACCCTTTTTAGAAAGAAAAGACAAAAAAAAAAAACAACTCAGAAAAAATAGCCGTTACTGTTCAAATACTATTTCTGTCGACCGGTCGGTCGACCGGAGCTCAAATAATACGACGTTTGCGGGCTTCCGGTCGACCGGTCGGTCGACTGGGCAGAAACAGAGAGCAACGCCATCTCAGTCGGCAAGCCGCGCGGTCGACTGAAGGACTTCGGTCGGCCCGCCCGTTGGCGAAGAACGTGCACACGGATACGCACCAAAAACTGCCAGAACCTCGATCGACTGGGACGGTCAACTGTTCTGACCTGACAGAGTGCGGTCGACCGGTCGGTCGACCGGCTAAGGCCAAAAAGCAAAATTGAACAGAATTTTGAGGGGATTTGAAATCAACAAAGTAGTTTTGAATAGAAATATATATAAAACATAGAAAGAGTTTGTAGGCAAAGATTGTATACAAAAATATTTTGTACATATTATATGAAATATTTTTGGGAATAAGATGTGTGCAAAAACGTGTGTGATAGAGCTTCAAACCTATTCACTATTCTTTAACAAACCTATAAAACTAGAAACAAATCTAATGAAATATCTAGAGCAATCTTGAAGTCTTGAGCCATGCAATGCCTTGTTAGAGCCTTCTCTTCTATGTTCCTTCCTTGACGTGCAAAAAGCCTTCTTGCTCCATGAACCTAGAAGTTCTTGCAATAGCTAAGCAATGGCCTCCAATTTGGTACTAACCTGAAACTTATCTTAAACAAACTAAATTAGTACCAATAGTCTTATTTATTTTGTTATCATCAAAACTCTAAACAAATGGAGAGTGTAACCTTTGGGCCAACAGCTTGAGTGTGATTGTGCTGACTGAAATTGGGTGGTGTTGTCACTTGGTTATCAACTTCTTTCCCGACCTAATGTATGACACATTATATTGATCAATGATTGATCCTCAACAAATGAGCTTGTTGAGAATTCTTAGGATCATAATTGGTTGACTGGGCAAAGTACCCTTTTGCCTCTCATGTTGTGGATTGGCTAATTGGCTCATTTGACCCTCTAACCTCTGTATTGTTTGCATGAGGGAATCTTGGTTCTTCATGTACCTTTTCATATTTCTCTCAAAAATCAGTCTCCTTTCAAGTTGAGGATTCTGGAAGGAAGAGTTGGAGCTGGGTTGGGAAAGTTTTGTTGATAATTCGAAATTATTGGGAGAATTGTGACGGCATTTAAAAAGTTGGGTTGATGATTGGAAGAATTATTGGAATTATGGAAGGCCTTGCGTGGTTGACCGTGGGTGGTCATTATTTTGTGGCTCCATGAGAAATTTAGGTGATTTCTCCAGCTAGGATTGTACTTTAGAGCGTAAGGATCATTGTTCGGCCTTGAAAAGGCTGCATTCATCAGTTCTGGAAAGTGTTATTTAGCTTGAAACACAGGACACTCCTCAAACACATGATTCATGGCCTGACAGTAAGTACAATCTAGAGTTGAAAATTGGTTTGGGCTGACTTGATTGACTGGACTTGGTTCCTTAGTTTCTAAAGGTTCCAGTCTTCTCGTTAGGTTAGCGAACTTAGCCTCGTTAGCTATGAATGATTCAATAGAATGGGACCTCTTTTTGAAAAGATGAAGTTTAGATTCCTAGAGCTTTCACTTGTAGGTTCTCATTGGATGGCCTTTTCAGCTAGATTCTCATATAATCCCATCCTTCATGCTCATCTTCTATAAGAATCCCCTTGGCACATGCTTTCTAAGAGGGTCTTGGTTGAGTAGTCTAAACCGTTATAAAGAATTGGCATTATCGTCATTTTCTCTATTCCATGATGAGGAATTGGACAAGGAAGTTTTGAAGCGTTCAAAGTACTCCAAAACGGTTAAACTAGGTTTTTCTTGAACTGCATGATGTTTTTCCTAACGAGGGCGGTCTTATGAATTGGATAGAATTTCTTCAAGAAGACCTTGATGAAACCATCCCAAGATGTGATAGAGCCGTCCGCTAAGCTTAGGGCCATTCTTGGCTAAGTCCTTAACAGCAAATGGGACAAATCTCAACCTAATAGCATCATCTGCAAGGTGTGAAATTTTATTATTAGGCATACTTCCTCAAATTCTCTTATGAAGAAATAAGCATCTTCAGACTCTAAGCCATGGAACTTAGGGAGTGTGTTGATGAACTGTGGCTTAAACTCAAAGTTGTGTTCACCAACCAATGGAAGTTGGATGCAGGATGGAAGTGAGGTTCTAATGGGATAGAACCTATCCTGCAAAGATGTCGGTTGAGCCATAACCAAATCTGGTTTTGGTTCAAACTTTAGTAGTGATGTGTTTCTAGTCAACCTAGATAAATTAAGGTCTCTTGACCACATTTGCATACACAAACACAATCACAACAAGTTCACCAATAGTCAATCAAGAGAAAAAAATCAAGCCTAGTCTAAGTTAACCTCGACCTAGACAACTCCTAACTAGTTGATTGTCCACAGGAGGTATAATGCAGACTTTGACCACAAGCTAATTAGCCAGGTCAGGACAAGATTAGTGGGAGGTATCCGCGCAAAAGCGACGGGCCTAATTAAGCCAAACCACTGGCCTTCGGGGTTTCACCCCTCAATCCCTTTCAAAACACTGATTTGATAGGAGTTAAATTCTAACACCTTCCCCCTTAGGATAATCTCCTGTGAGTTCGAGATGTCCCTAACACCAACGTCTATCAGTTTTTACTTAGGCTTAGGTTGTGCGTGCTTGGAGATGATTTGTGGGCTAAGGAAGGGTAATGACTTCCCCACCTTATCTTGATTTGGGTTTTGCCCTTAGAATTTATTGTGCAAAGTGTGCAAGATATAGAAAAGTAGCATTCAAAAGTAAATATCACCCAAGAATGTTTCCTAAATTATATGCTATGCATACAAACCTTGTCTCCAGTTATCTTCAACAGTAATTGTAAAATAAACGTAATTAGACAAATGCCTAGAGTGCAAGTCTAAACGTTTTTTAGGCAATTAACAATTACTCAAATTACTATTGGATTAAAAACAGGGAGTGTGTATTGTTGACACTTAAAAAAGACAAGATTCTTGTTGGTCCGAACAATGTCTAAACTTGTTGACATTTACAAAAGACAAGTAACAGACGAGCTGAAGACCAGTTTTCACCCATCTCCGAGGGACAAAGAAGCAACTTGGACTCCACTGATCCAGCAAGCAGACAGTGAACCCGGATTGTTTCTAAACAGACCTCAGCAGGTCTAAGGTGCTAACACTTAGCATCTCATGAGCCCCAAGGGATAGCCTCGTTTGAGAGGCTAATATCACCCAACTTCGCCTTGAAGCCATTCAAAGCCTCGCCAAGAAGCTGACTCGCAAACTTCGCCACAGGGGACTTCCAGCACCGCCAAAAGGTTTCTTTCGGACTTCGCCAAAAGCTGCCTCTAGCCCCGCTACGATCTCAATGCGGACACGCCGCTAAGATCTGCTATGGTCAACTTTTGACCAATCAAATCTCCGGATGAGATCAGATCCAATCAGATCAAATCCAATTAAGATCAAATAAGAGATCAAATTTGGCAGTTGATTGCCACAATCTCTTGACTCTTCTAAAACGAGTAAGAAGATTAGGGGAAATCCTCCAACGATATGGAAAGGATCAAAACAGATCAAGAAGATCAACCGACCTGCCAATTCTAGCTCCGCAGAAGCTATCTTAGCCTAGCAGCAAGGCTACTTTCCAGATTTAAACAGATTTGATTCAATCTGTATCTATATCTTCAAGGGACGATTATACCCTTGCTCTCCCTATAAATAGCCCACCAGGGGTACAAGAAAAAAAAGAAAAGAAGAGAGGGAGAGACCACGAAAAGGAGAGAAGACTCCACAAGCAGAGACTTCTTCACGACGCATCGTGCGCTCTGGAATTCAGAGACCTTTTAGAGAATTACTTTCTCTATCCAGGGTGTTGATACCCTAACATCGTCCTTCTTCTCAAGGAATCTCCGGAATCAGGCGAGAAGGATTCCTTATTGAAGGCGATTTTTGAGAAGCAGCAAGAGGGTTCTACCAACCTTCTGTTCTCTGATTCCCGAACCAGGCGAGAAGGGAATCTCATCGCTCGTATCGTCAAAGGGACAAAGTGGTCCGCACTGACCAGACTCCTATCGGCACACTTCTCCAGAATCTCTGAGGAGATCTACTTGTAATCTTTTTAAGAATACTTGTAATTTAGCTCCTCAAATTTTTATTGTAAGTTTTCCCCCTTTGCAAACATAATGGAAAACAAGATGGCGACTCCGCTGGGGAACTTATTCTCCACTGCCGAGAACCAAGTGTCGCAATGCGACGAACAGACCTTCGGGTCTAACTCTGAATTCAGAAAAGCCGGTGCAGCCAGAGCCCCTCTGGCTAAGTCTTCAAGGAAAGTCTCTGCGGAGATGGAAAAGGTTCTCTACGAACCTACTGCGGTTATTTGGCGCAACAAGGAAGCACGTCCGAAATCTGATTCCTTTACTTGTGAGAACTTGGTGCTTCAGTTCGATCAAGGAAGATTTGAAGAAGTCCTCTCTGGGGGTGGCCCAATGCTTCGAGCACGGAAGCATAGGAAGGTCTCCACGACCAAGGTTTCAAAGCAGAAACCGGAAGCAGAATTCTGCCAACACCCCTCAGCCTCGTGTGTGGCTAATCAGGTTCCTTGCGAACCTAAGTCTCCTCTGCCAAGGCGGGTATGGAAGCCTAAACAGAAGTTTTTGACCGAAGCTTCAGGCGTAGCTACGCCTAAACCGCGCCTCTCCCGTGAAGAAAAAGGCAAGATGCCTATCTGCTCCAATCACAAAGTTACGACGGCAATCATACCGTCGTCCAATTTAAGAGCAGCAACGCCTCACGCCGGCCTCGTTCTCATGAGCGAAGCCACCGTACCACAGCGTACGCGCAGGGTCCATAGCCGCAAAGCCGAAGCCAAAGTACTATCTGAGGCTAATTACCCTCGCAGCAGCATAGCGGGTAAAGCACCGCAGCATGCTCCGCTTTCCAGTGCGTCAAGCACTAAGTTCGCGTCTAATGGCGAAGCTAGAACCAAAGCACTATTCAGTGCTAATCCCGTCTGCAGGGATAAAAGAAGTGGGACATCGTCCTATGTGCGATCCAAAAGAGCCTTTGCGCTCGACTACAGAGACCCAACCGGGTTCGATTTGAGGAAATTGTTGACGGATAGACAAATCTCTTCCCCTGTTGTCGACAAGTAGGATGTCAGCTGGTGACACTCCACTCGGTCCACTGCCGGCTGGGACCAATCTCCGCCACGCCTCCAAGAGAACGGTCAGTTTTTGACCGATTATCGGTACAAGTCCCGGTGAAACATCGCAAAAGGAGCATCTCGCGAGATCTACCCTCCGCATCCGTCAACATGACCGGAAGAGGACAAGAGTCCCCAGATCCAGACTACAGCCCAGGCCTAGGCGAAGTCTTGGTGCATGAGGAAGGTGTTTTCCGAAACACCGGATCCAGGGTGGCGATACCCTACACTTACAAACAGCCTTCCTCCTCGACGGCCCTAGCCTCGTCAGAGCCCAGGAAATCACTCCAATCATCGGACGGAGAAGATGAAGACAGTGGGTATGCCTCCTCGGCGACTGTCAGTTCGGTGCGAACAGACAGAGCATCAGTCAATATGACTGATAACGTCAACGACGATCTTCGTCGGCGCCTGGAAGCTCAGGAGCAAACTTCCAAAACCCAGCAAGAAGCTCTGGACAACATTCAACAGATGCTCGCTCAACTCCTCAGTAACCGGAATAACAATGATGCCGGGAGCAATCACGATGAGGAGGAACACTTCAGCAATGAGCAACCGAAGCCGGAGAAATCCAAGGAGGTTCCTCCTTAGACGCCGAAGTCCTTAAGGGCCTCCAAGCTCAGATCGCATCCCTGGCTCAGAGGGATGAATTAAAGAAGGTAGGGGCAGTCCGTCCTTATCCGCTGGAGTGGGATTCGGTGCCGTATCCACCGAAGTTCAAACCGCCAACGCTGCATACCTATGATGGAAAGAGCTCGCCAAATCAGTACATCTACTATTTCCGGTCTCAGACTGGTAATGTTATAAGCAATGACGCCATCATGGCTAGGCTATTCATCGGCACCTTAAAGGGGGTGGCATTTGACTGGTTTCGCAGTCTTCCCCTGGGATCTATCAACTCCTGGATCAATTTGGAAACTCGGTTCCTCTCTCGTTTCTATGAGGACGATACTGAAGTAACCATGGACAAGCTCCTCTCCACTGTGCAGAGGAAGGGCGAATCTGTCCGTGACTACATTGAACGGTTCAGAAACTTATCCTTGATGTGCCCAGCAGGGAAGCCATTACCCATGCTCTTGCAGACATGCAGACACAACTTCCTAGACCAAGTGGAAGTTCGCATGGGGGCTGTTAAAGCCCACACTTGGAAAGAATTGGTCGAACAAGCTGAGATAGCCGAGAAGTCGGCTAAAAAGTTCGAACCATCCGCCCCTAGAGGCAAATGGGGTGTGAATAACAAGGGGCGTAGCGACCTACCGCAATCTTCTCAAGCTAAAGGCAAAGAGACTATGTCTGTGGAGTTATCCGGAGATGTGCAGTCGAAGGCCAAGAAAAGTGGGTTCAACAATCAGGAGCCCAAGTTCCCTCCGAAGCAGTACTCCTTCAAAGACGATCAGGTGGTCACCATATTCCATCTGCTCCACAAAGGGAACAAAATGAAGCTGCCAGATGCGCGGCGTCCCAATGAGATAGGGCGCACAAACGACCCTAAATACTGCCTCTACCACAGGATGATCCACCATCCTACTGACAAGTGCTATGTCCTCAAGGATAGAATACAAGCCCTGATCGATGCTGGAGTCCTGACACTGAAGACGGAGCAAAAGAAAGTCACTGCCAATATGGTGACTCTTGAGTTCGGCAAAGCTCCGAAGGTCACAGTTCCTGACGGGACTTATTCCGTCCCTGCGCCACGGTTGGAAGTCAAGCATCCTCCAGCTATAGCTCAACATAATAAGGGTCTTGTTCCCTTAACATTGGAGACAGGGGAAGTCATGTGGATACATCCAGACCTCGTCCAAGACGTACAGCGGGATCCAAAGCAGCCCAATTCAAAGGACAAGTCTTGCAATGTCATCTCCATCCTGCCAGACGACGACAATCTTACATCGGCTTCCCTCAGTGATTCAGAAGGGGAAAAGCTTGCTTGCACGGCGCAAGCCGATACGCCTCAACAGACGGGCACCCGATCCGGAAAATCATACTTGAGGCAGTATGAAAAGTCTACTGACGAGACACAACAGCAAACGACGTCAGTACAAGTACCAGCATCCACTCCAATACCAGCCAAAGGGAAAGAAAAGCCTAAGGAGGTACGATTCGACCATGTGTTGAAGAAATCACCAGGCCAAGGGTTTGATACGCCATTTCGGTTTGACATATTGGCTCAGCTGGCCAATATCCCAGCTCATATCACTATACACGAGCTCCTTCGCCTCTTGAAAGAAACAAGAGAAGCACTCAGGGATGCACTAGCCAATTCAGAATCCTTTCTGACATGCATGCCTGAAATCCCTAATGACGACGTTCAGTCTCCTTGCCCAGAATGTCATCATGCACAATCAAAGGTGCCCGCTATTACCTTCACAGCGGAAGATATGCTTCTCAAAGACAACAAGCACGATCGACCCCTGTACTACACCGGATATATCGGTTCAACATGCATTGAGAGGGTACAAGTCGATCCGGGGTCTGCGCTCAGCATCATCCCCAAAAGGCTTCTCTACTTCCTCGGCATACCGCTGTACAGGTTGTCCGCAACCACTACTACAATATACGGTTTCAACGCCGGGAGCAGTCATCCACTGGGGAAAATTCGACTCTGTTGCAGAATCGGGAGCCTGAAGTCAGAAGTGACATGCTATGTCATTGACGCTGACACATCATATAACCTGCTGCTGGGACGGCCATGGATCCATGCCAACTGGATCGTTCCCTCTACGCTGCACCAATGCTTCAAATATGTTGAAGATGACGCGACAGTACGGACTGTCTTCGCTGAAAGGCAACCATTCAAAGGAGTGGAAACTACTTCACTGACGCTCTCCTATATCAAGAGGCCGGTGGAGCACTTAAAGAATCGTTGCCGGACGATGATGAAAGTGGCAACGAGGCGGATTCAGAATCCGAAGCAGGCATGCCAGCCATTCTGATTGGTGAACCAATTATAGCATGTCTCAATAATCCCCTATGTAATACTCCTTCAGAGGATGAAGGTGAATGGGTAATTAATGATAATATTTCTTTTGATTATCCCGCGACTGTTGGGCTATTTGAATCCATTACGGATAGCTCTCTGCACATGCTTTACACAAGCTAAGTGCGTCCAGTACGCCCATGGAATCCGCAAAGGAACCGTCTTGGTGATCCCGCCGTCCAAACAAGGTTAGTCGCCGATAATCTTCGGTAGAACCCAGCCATGGGGACCCAAAACTGTAGATTCGAGCTCAGACTCAGACCAGCGCGCCATATTATGAAGAAAATGGGGTACGACTTGAACCATGGAGCAGGCCTAAATTTTGGAAAAGGAAGGCGCAGTTTGATGCGGAACTTTGTGCCTAAAGGGAAGCCTGCAAATTACTATGATAGTACACGCAGGGGGTTGGGGTATGTTACACCCACATCGTCAGCAACCATTCAAGTCAAAAACGATGAACCAATTCCGTCACATTCAGCCTCATCCTCCGAGTGGGATTCAGATGTCAGCATAGGAGGGTTGTTCGAAAACCTCACTGCTAATATGACCTCAAGCAGTCAATTGGAGCCCGCAGAAGCCACTGACGAGGAACCATGGGCCCAGCAATTAGACTTTCAATGGGAAAAGCGATTCGAACTGCGCGAGCCGCCCACTGAAGATAAGGTGATGCAGGTCAACCTGGGAAGTCAAGATAACCCCAAGCCCATCTTTATAAGTGAAAGCCTATCACTTATAGAAAAGGAGGAATTGATAATACTCGTAAAGGAGTATATAGATGTCTTCGCATGGAGCTACGAAGATATGCCCGGACTTGATCCACAGGTCGCTATGCACCGTCTGAACATCAAGACCGACGTCAAGCCAGTCAAGCAGCAACAACGTCGGTTTTGCCCGAACATCATGGAAGCTATTGAAGCCGAAGTTCACAAGCTCATTGCGTGTGGCTTCATCCGGGAGGAACAACATCCAGATTGGGTGGCTAATATAGTCCCCGTCCTCAAGAAGAACGGGAAAATACGGATCTGCATCGACTACCGTGATCTCAATACGGCCTGTCCCAAGGATGAATTTTCGCTACCCATCACCGACGTCATGATTGACAACACATGCGGGTTTGAAAGGATGTCTTTCATGGACGGCTTTTCAGGGTACAACCAGATTAAGATGTATCCTGACGACGAGAAGCATACTTCGTTCCGAACACCATTGGGGGTATACTGCTATACTGTAATGCCCTTCGGACTGAAGAACGCCGGAGCAACCTACCAGCGGGCAATGAGTACGATCTTCCGCGATCATCTCCGAAAAACGGTGGAATGCTATGTCGACGACATTGCCGTCAAAAGCCGCAACAAGAATGAACATCTTCGCGACCTGAGAACGATGTTCGACATAATACGGGCTCATCAACTGAAAATGAACCCGACAAAATCCTTCTTGGGAGTGTCAAGCGGCAAATTCCTCAGGTTCATTGTCACATCAAAAGGAATTCATCTTGACCCAGACAAAGTCAAAGCCATCCAGAGCATGCATCCACCAAGGAATCTCAAAGAGCTCAGAGGCTTGCAAGGCAGGCTGGCCTATATCAGAAGATTCATCGCAAATCTCTCAGGCCGCTGTCAGCCGTTCACCCGGCTCATGAAAAAGGGTGCTTCCTTCGTATGGGATCAAGCTTGCCAAGAAGCTTATGAAGACATCAAGAGGTATCTCACAAAACCACCAGTCTTGGTGGCCCCTACATCAGGAAAACCGTTCTTGCTTATGTAAAAGCTCTGGACTACTCCCTCGGCGCCCTCCTCGCTCAAAAGGGCGACAATGGCCACGAGCAGGCCATTTATTATCTGAGCAGAACTCTCATAGGAGCGGAATCTCGCTACAATCCTATCGAGAAAGAGTGTTTAGCTCTCGTCTTCGCTATTCAGAAGACACGACATATTTGGTTGGCCAGACCATACATGTCATCTCCAGAGTAAACCCATTGCGTCTTCTTATGACGAAGCCAGGATCATTGAATTCAAGATTGGCTAAGTGGGCACTTTTATTGTCTCAATACGACATGATCTTCACGCCTTAGAAGGCGGTTAAAGGCCAAGCCCTTGCAGAATTCTTGGCTGCTCATCCAGTTCCGGAGCATTCAAAACTTCACGAAGATATCCCTGATGAAGTCTTCGAGTCTTATGCAACCTCAGAAGAGGAAGTATGGCAGATGTTCTTTGATGGAGCATCGCGAATGGCCTTAAAGGCAAGATTATTGCCGGAGTGGGGGTTATGTTTATCTCCCCACAGAATCATGTCCTGCCCAGAGCATTTTCTCTGACAGAATCATGCTCCAACAATGTAGCGGAATATAATGCTCTGCTCATTGGTCTTCTGCTCGCCCATGGAATGGGGGTACGCTACCTCGAAGCTTATGGCGATTCAAAACTGATCATCAATCAGGTTAAAGGCGAATACGAAGTCCGCCATGAGGACTTGGTGCCTTATTACCATACAGCCATCGAATTGGCTAACCTATTTGAAGGTTTCTACATCGGGCATGTGTCCCGATCTCAAAACACTAAGGCGGACGCCCTTGCTGCATTAGCAATAACTCTAGCCTTACCGGCAGACACCGAGTATCACCTCATAGTCGCAACTCGACATCTTGTATGCTCCAAGCACATGCTAACAATTCGAGAAGTCTATAATGTCTCCACGGACCTTGAACCAGAGACTGGCGCTTTCCTCTCATTGACTATGCTTTGCACGGTCTGCTTCCAGACAATCCTAAAGAAGCGGCATCTATTAGACGAAGGTCCATCCGCTTCTACTACGATCCTATTCTGAAGACACTTTACCGTCGTTCATATGACGGTGTCCTCCTCCGTTGCCTTTCTCATTCAGAGGCACAGGAAGCGCTTCAAGAAGCGCACGATGGCACTTGCGGAGCTCATCAGCCAGGTCCAAAGCTTAAAGACAGGTTGCATAGGCTGGGATACTATTGGCCAACTATGATAGCCGACGCCATCCAATATGCACGAAGGTGTAAAGCATGTCAGATTCATGCGGACTTCATACACCAGCCTTCGGAGTTGCTCCACCCGACTGCTGCTTCATGGCCATTTGAAGCATGGGGAATAGACGTCGTAGGGCCAATCAGCCCTTCTTCGACAAAGGTTACCGGTTTATCCTAGCAATAACCGATTACTTCTCAAAATGGGCGGAGGCTATACCACTGGTTGAAGTCAAAACCTCTAATGTGGTTCACTTTATCAAACACCATGTCATCCATCGATTGGTGTCCCTAGGCGGATCATCCACGACAACGGTCCCCAATTCATAAGCCAAGTATTCTATCGGTTCTGCGATAAATACCGAATTCAGAATGTGGCTTCGACTGCCTATAATCCTGCTGCCAATGGCTTGGCAGAAGTATTCAACAAAACAATCATCAAGCTGCTCAAGAAATTCGTCTCCTCGAATAAGCGAGATTGGGACGAAAAGCTTGGTGAATGTCTTTGGGCCTACCGAACCACGGTTCGGACACCGACAGGCAATACGCCTTTTTCCCTGGTATATGGGTGCGAAGCAGTCATCCCGTTGGAAATCCAGATGCCATCATTGCGAGTCGCTCTGACCACCAAGAGCACATGAGAGGACAATGATCGATTGCGTCTTCAAGAGCTCGAAGCCCTAGATGAGAAGCGGCTACAAGCTCAGCAGCATATTGAGCTATATCAAGCTCGAATTTCAAAAGCCTTCAATAAGAAGGTCAAACAGAGGGTCTTCCAGAAAGGAGACCTGGTCTTAGCCGTCAGACGACCAATGATTATGACGCACAAGACCAAAGGCAAATTTCAGCCTAAATGGGAAGGACCGTTTGTGATAGAAATAGTCTATTCAAACGGAGCATACCGCCTCACGACTGCAGAGGGCGACCTACTCATGATGCCGATCAATGGCAAGTTCTTAAAGAAGTATTATCCTTAATCAAGGATCCTTCTCTTGATCAAGTTAACACTGCACCTCTGATCAAGATCTCCGAGAGCCTTTCTCTTCCTTCCAATGAGGTCATACAACCATAAACTAGTAGGAGCCTGGCCGTGCACTGGTTGTCCCTAAGACGAATCAAGGTTATGCAGACATTAACCAAACGATTCAGCATCCTTAATGATTAAGGATAGAGGAAAATGTTGGCCTTTAAGCCCAACATAAGTCCTCAACAACTCATCATGCTGAGGGGAATAGCATGGCTAGCCCGACTCAAACGGTAGTTGGTAAAGGCATATCAAACCCGTTGACAGCTGGGGATTTGCTAAAAATTCTAAGGGACCGGTTCCCATTTGATTCCCTCTCCAAAATCACCTACCAATTCTCACCCATAGAATGGTAGGGCCACATATATGCTTCGCTGTTATGTTAACATTAAACCTATGACAGCAGTTCCCTCATCTCTCTCCGTGAGAATGAGACCCCCAAAATCACCTACCAATTCTCATCCATAGAATGGTAGGGCCACATATATATCTCACTGTTACATTAACATTAAAACTATGACAGTGATTCCCTCGTTTCTCCCCGTGAAAACGAGACTTTTCCCAAACTCCATTACAACCTTGAGCTTGGTGGCGTCTCATCCGGTTATGTCATTGCGACCTCTGAACCAGCAGACAGCTAAGTCTCAACCTTGAGCCCTGTTGATATTTACAAAAGACAGGTCTCAATACTCGTTGACATTTACAAAAGACGAGTATCACCAACCTGAGCTTGGTGGCGTCTCATCCGGTTATGTCATTGCGACCTCTGAACCAGCAGACAGCTAAGTCTCAACCTTGAGCCCTGTTGACATTTACAAAAGACAGGTCTCGATACTCGTTGACATTTACAAAAGACGAGTATCACCAACCTTGAGCTTGGTGGCGTCTCATCCGGTTATGTCATTGCGACCTCTGAACCAGCAGACAGCTAAGTCTCAACCTTGAGCCCTGTTGACATTTACAAAAGACAGGTCTCGATACTCGTTGACATTTACAAAAGACGAGTATCACCATTTTTGAAGCTTGGTGGCGTCTCATCCGGTTATGTCATTGCGACCTCTGAACCAGCAGACAGCTAAGTCTCAACCTTGAGCCCTGTTGACATTTACAAAAGACAGGTCTCGATACTCGTTGACATTTACAAAAGACGAGTATCACCAATTTTTGAAGCTTGGTGGCGTCTCATCCGGTTATGTCATTGCGACCTCTGAACCAGCAGACAGCTAAGTCTCAACCTTGAGCCCTGTTGACATTTACAAAAGACAGGTATCGATACTCGTTGACATCTACAAAAGACGGGTATCACCAACCTTGAGCTTGTTGACATTTACAAAAGACAAGTCTCAATTCCGAGCCCTGTTGACATTTACAAAAGACAGGTCTCGATACTTATTGACATTTACAAAAGATAAGTATCACCAACCTTGAGCTTGGTGGCGTCTCATTCGGTTATGTCATCGCGACCTCTGAACCAGCAGACAGCTAACTCTCAACCCCGAGCCCTGTTGACATTTACAAAAGACAGGTCTCGATACTCGTTGACATTTACAAAAGACGAGTATCACCAACCTTGAGCTTGGTGGCGTCTCATCCCGTTATGTCATTGCGACCTCTGAACCAGCAGACAGCTAAGTCTCAATTCCGAGCCTGTTGACATTTACAAAAGACAGGTCTCGATACTCGTTGACATTTACAAAAGACGAGTATCACCAATTTTTGAAGCTTGGTGGCGTCTCAACCAGTTATGTCATCGCGACCTCTGAACTGACAGATAGCCAAGTCTCATTATCCAACCCAACAAGAATTATGTTCTCAAGGAATTGCACTATAATTCGGAATCGCAATTCAAAAAGAAGAACAAGATTGAAGATTCGACAAAAGAAGAAAGAATTTTCATTCATTTCAAGAGGATAAAGTACATGGAGCTACAAGCGTACACTGTACGACCTGAGCCGCTCTCCGAGGGTGTTTAGCCTCGTCTTCCTGTCATCAGCAGCCTAGGCAAGCGCTTGTGACCTCAGCTCAGCCTCATTGAAATCTTCCGCCTGAGCCAAACGAGCTTCCGCCTCCGCCAAAGTTGCCCTCTGTGACAACTCCTGCCGCGCAAACTCCTCACTCTGAGCTCTGAGCTCTTCAAGCCGCCCAGTTTCCTCAAGACGCACCGGTATGGCCTTGGATAAGAGGAGATTTGCTTTCCTAATCATTTCCTCAGCCTTTGTAATCTTATCCTCAGCGCCAAGAAGAGCACTAGTGGAGGCGTCAATTGCACTTCCAACCTCCGCTTGCCTTGTTTCCAAGGATTTCAAGTCAGAAGAGATAGCCTTAGCAGCCTCTTGAGCGGCAAGCCGGGTCTCGTGCTTTCGGGCAACAAGAC
This sequence comes from Agave tequilana, assembly GCA_038442645.1. NCBI lineage: Eukaryota > Viridiplantae > Streptophyta > Magnoliopsida > Asparagales > Asparagaceae > Agave > Agave tequilana. The sequence goes on from JAVJIF010025965.1 coordinate 16,145, forward strand.
AAACAAGCTACTCGTCAGCTAAGGACGCCGGGTCTGAGCGATAGAGACGGCGCCACTCCTCTACAGCCTTCTCAAGGTCATCCACCAGGAGTTCTAAAGCAGCAGCCTGATGATACCCCTCAAAGTTCCGAATGCTCTCAATGTCACGGGAGAGGACCACCTTCAGCTTTGAGAATGGTACAGGCGAGCCCTTCAAAACTAGGTCGATAGTTCGCTCCAAGCTTCTATAAAAGCTATCGACCAGGTCACCTATGTAATCATTCTCGGCCTCAGCCATTTCAGGCAGGGAGGCAACCTCAGAATAGTCCTGGTCGACGCCGTCGCAGAAGAAGCAGCGGGAACACTGACAGTACCAGGACTAGCCGAAGGCGATCTCGGCGGAGTCCTCATCAAAACCAGCACGCCAGCCACCGCGAAGGTAGGACTGGCTACCACCTCTTGAGCAGCAGGCTCAACCACCAGGGTTGGAGAGGTAGGGCTTGCAATCACCCTCAGTGCCGCACTCGGCAAAACAGTCCGCACCTTACTTGTTGATGTGATTGGGAGTGAGGATACCTCTGGAACTGTCGTCCCTTCAACCTCTGGTCCTTCAGCTGATTTAGGCTGATAAGAAGGAAGGTCGCCATACAGCGCGTCCAACACAGCAGCATCCGTCGTGGCCGAGGTGCTCATGTCACCCCTCGATCCCTCAGGAAGATCTACCAGCTCCCTTAAAGCTGATGCATCTTGAGGCCGAACACCTGTAACAAGACTGTGGTTAGTGGGGACACTATATACAGAAGAAGCCAAGAGGGTACGACAATACCAAAGGATGATGTTGCCTCGAACATCTCGTCGGCCGCACCAGTCTCCAGAGGCTCCATCGGAAAATTTTTGGCAGAATCAACACGAATAGCCGGCTCGCTTTCACTTACCGAGTATCCTGTGGACTACCCGATAGAGCTCGATGCCTCAGGACTTCCTTTAGAAGTCCCAACGCCTGAAGGACCAACATCAGCCGCGCCACTCCCAGACTCTTCCGAGTGAGCAGGGGAACCGGCTGCAGCCCCATAAGTGAATAGGGGATCATAATGTTCCCCTTGCTCTCCAGCCGTCTCGGCTCCTGCAACAAGAAGCAAAAGATGAGTTATTTGGAACACACCAAAAGCATTATATGAACAAGGGTAACCTCACCCAGACCTGGAGCGAATTCACCACTAGTCGGTTCAGCAACCGACGGTTCAGCTGCTAATGGGGCAGCAGGAGGAATCGCTGTAGAGGGATAACCCTCTACGACAATCGTAGGAGCTTGGCGATGGGGCTTCTTCGCCAATGATTTCCTACGAGAGCTACCTGCCCGCTTTCTCTTGAAGTGGACGTCAGAATCCTCTTCTTCCACTCCTCTCGCACGTCGTGAGGAAGATGTCCCCATCACACCAGAGCCAGCCGCATGAGTATCAGCTCCAGCCCCCATCTCGAAGCGAGGGCTCCATGCATCAGAAGCCTCGCTGTCATCCACAGCGATGAATTCTTCCAAGCCGGGGACATGAACCCGTTTGCCTTCTCTCTTATCAGAGGCTTTCTGCTTCAGTCGCTGAGAGATTAACTTCACACCCGAACTGTTGGCATTAAATCCAGGAGGTGTGGAATTGGAAGCCGCGTACCACTGGCAAAAGCACAGGGTCGTCGAGAGGCCGGGATCCTGCAGCGGCGTGCGTAGCCACGCCCCAGTGCCATCCGCAGTAAAGAACCGCCAGGCACGGGCCCCATCAATAAGACTCCCCATGAAAGCCAGGTCCGAATTGGGGTTGCCCACATACAGCTGGTCATACCCGAATTGGCGGGCAAATCGACTCGGGACGTAGGGTTCCAGGTAGCAGGTATCCCAACTCCTGTACAGCAAATGCGAGGGCCGGATGCTGATCAGCCACTCGAAAATGCCCCGACTCATGAGAGACCGCGCCGACTCCGTATCTCGGAATTCCTCGTTGTATCCTGCACCCCAAATACGAGGAAAACAGCGGAACAGGCTATAAGCGTCATGACGACGCACTAACTTACGGGCCTCGGCCACGTAGGCTTTCATCCAAGAGCAACCTTCGAATCGGCGGAGAAGCGCCGTTCGAACACCCTGCGGAGGGTCTTCCCCAGCTCCAATCAAAGTAGGGCAGTGTAAGGCGAACCACGCCATCAAGTAGGTGTACGGCAGACCCACCCTAGGATTGGGTCCATCGCAAGGAAGGATAGCACTCTTCCCACGTCTCGTCGCCGGTGGCCTACAGAAAGCCTCCGTTAGTGCGCGAAGGCCTCTTTGAATACAGCATACCATGGCAGGGAGAAGACCCAGACGGTGGCCATGGGCCAGGCGAACGGCGGGTAGCAGAACATTCGGGTGGACGATGTCACCCGAGGAAGAAGGCACAACACACTTCTTTAACCAGACGGTTAAGAAACCGCCCAAAGCGCCTTCCCGAGAAGCGCTGCTTCGATTCCGCTAAGGGTTAACTTCGCCCTGGCTTAAGGTGCGGATTTCGCACAATCCTTCAAGGACTTAGCCGAAAGGCTTACCTTAGCCCTCTAAAAGGGCGCCGAGATGCCAGTCTCGCGAAGATCACTCAAAGAAAGGACTATGTCCTTAACTCCGCATACAGTTTAGCCCCGCTATGGCCAAACCCCAAAGAAAGCAAGCAAAGATCAGATGATTAGAAGATGAACTTTCATTGATTTAAAAGGAAGGGTACATTGATATTACATCGAAGTTGTGTTTCATACAACACACCCAGTTGCTTAACAAGGTCATCCGCGCAAAAGGCATACAAGTGGTTTTATCCGCTTCTGAGTCAAACCGACTGGACAAAGGAGGCCTTCCTCCTGCACAAGGCCGTAATCAGTGGTGCCGCAAGGACACGGTCATTTTTCTCCACAAAAATGGTAGATCTTGCCAAGCCATTTTTGTTGAAGCCTGGCAATTGAAACCTATCGCCGCCAACACGATAGATCACGTATAATGGGAATCGGCAGTGATACCAGTGATCTAACGGTGTGATGCCCACTTTCCCGAAGTGTATCGCCCTTAAAGGCCACCAAAGTTGAAAGTTGGCAATGATGCCGGCGACCCCACAGGCAACGCTCACCACCTCGAAGCGGATCATCTCCTACAGAGCGGCTACCAGCCTCACCTCAGAACGAATCATCTCGTATAAGAGGCTGCCAATAGCCTCTGGGACACGCACCCGCTGCCCCGAATTGTTCCTCCTGCTTAAAAGTAAAGCTTCAACTGGGGAAGCATAAGGCAATTTCATGGTTTCTTCCATCAAGTTACCAGACTGGCAAACATAGCTCACTGCAAGGCAAATTGGAGCAAGTTAGCAGTTAAGCACAGAAAAAGCTGCAAAAAAAAAAAAAAATACTAAGTCAGATTCTTTGGTGGCAAAGCAATCCAACTTCAGTCAAAGCAGAGGATAAGCCTCGCCTGCACAGCAACCGATGGGCTAGCTCAGCAAACGCCAAGTCCAAGCCTCGCCTATATGGCTAGCCAGACTGACCCCGTGGGATGGTCTTAGCTCCACCTATATGGCAAGACTGGCTCAACTATTGAAGATACCAAGTCCCAAGTTCTGCCTGTGCAGCGGACTTAACATGCAGTGATCTTTCTCTGACCAAGTCAAGATGATAGCTTCGCTGGGAAGCTATGCTGAAATCCTTCTCTGTAGATCAGTTAAATGGAGAACAAAGGAAACTAATCCTTGGAGCAGCCGTTAAAGCTAAATTAAGGAGATGAATTCCCTAAAAATCGGTGAAGTCGTTGAATGATCAAGACTTACCAGTCCTTGGCTGGATAATAACCAGAGTGGGCATTCCCACTAATTCAGAGATCTGAGTATCTCTCTCAACTAAGAGAAGAGGAGAAGAGCAGATCGCTTCTCTTCAGAGGACCTCAAGTGTCCTATTTATAGGCCCCATGGCCTGAGCGCTGCCGCCTCAAGCGTGGAAGCACGAGCGCATTTAAGGCATTTGCTGCGCCTTGAGAATAGGGACGGCTTCCCTTGGAACCGTGCAAAGGGAGAAACGTCTCCCTCATAAAGGCACTTATTGCGCCTTGAAGAAGGGAATATCCTCCCTTAGAAACGTGCAAATCAGAGAATATCTCCCTCGATCAGCACGAAGAAAGGAGTAATCCTCCTCGTAACCAGCCCACGGCAGTTGATCTTGGGAAAGCGACATGCCCTCCCAAGCGAACATATCTTCAGAAGCCCAGATGTGGGGCTACTAGCTGCGAAGCTACCCAGACGCGAATCTACATGATTCCTTGGCGAATCTACATCCCAAAGCAGGATTCAAAGCGAAGCTGAACTCAACCATCATGGCGACGTTCATACTCCACACACCACCGATCAAAGCAGTTCAAAGTATTTCGAAGTCTGAGCCATTGCAGACTTTCGAAAACTTTGAAGGGGGTCTTGTTGACACTTAAAAAGACAAGATTCTTGTTGGTCCGAACAATGTCTAAACTTGTTGACATTTACAAAAGACAAGTAACAGACGAGCTGAAGACCAGTTTTCACCCATCTCTGAGGGACAAAGAAGCAACTTGGACTCCACTGATCTAGCAAGCAGACAGTGAACCCGGATTGTTTCTAAACAGACCTCAGCAGGTCTAAGGTGCTAACACTTAGCATCGCATGAGCCCAAAGGGATAGCCTCGTTTGAGAGGCTAATATCACCCAACTTCGCCTTGAAGCCATTCAAAGCCTCGCCAAGAAGCTGACTCGCAAACTTCGCCACAGGGGACTTCCAGCTCCGCCAAAGGGTTTCTTTCGGACTTCGCCAAAAGCTGCCTCTAGCCCCGCTACGAGCTCAATGCGGACAGCGCCGCTAAGAATCTGCTATGGTCAACCTTTGACCAATCAAATCTCCGGATGAGATCAGATCCAATCAGATCAAATCCAATTAAGATCAAATCAGAGATCAAATTTGGCAGTTGATTGCCACAATCTCTTGACTCTTCTAAAACGAGTAAGAAGATCAGGGGAAATCCTCGAACGATATGGAAAGGATCAAAACAGATCAAGAAGATCAACCGACCTGCCAATTCTAGCTCCGCAGAAGCTATCTTAGCCTAGCAGCAAGGCTACTTTCCAGATTTAAACAGATTTGATTCAATCTGTTTCTATATCTTCAAGGGACGATTATACCCTTGCTCTCCCTATAAATAGCCCACCAGGGGTACAAGAAAAAAAAAGAAAAGAAGAGAGGGAGAGACCACGAAAAAGAGAGAAGACTCCACAAGCAGAGACTTCTTCACGACGCACCGTGCGCTCTCGAATTCAGAGACCTTTTAAAGAATTGCTTTCTCTATCCAGGGTGTTGATACCCTAACATCGTCCTTCTTCTCAAGGAATCTCCGGAATCAGGCGAGAAGGAATTCCTTATTGAAGGCGATTTTTGAGAAACAGTAAGAGGATTCTACCAACCTTCTGTTCTCTGATTCCCCGAACCAGGCGAGAAGGGAATCTCATCGCTCGCATCGTCAAAGGGACAAAGTGGTCGCGCGCTGACCAGACTCCTATCGGCACACTTCTCCAGAATGTCAGAGATCTACTTGTAATCTTTTTAAGAATACTTGTAATTTAGCTCCTCAAATTTTTATTGTAAGTTTTCCCCCTTTGCAAACATAATGGAAAACATGTATATAAAATATAGCAAGAATAATACATAAAAACTGTATTTTTGCAAAGTGGTATGTCCTGCAAAAAAAAAGTTTTTTTAGTAGTCCACAAATTTTCAAACTTGCGCTGTAATTTCTTGAAATTCTATTTCTAACTTATGAGAGTAGGGGCAAAGAATAGCAAGTCTTCTCCTGCAAAGCTTGAATGCTAAATCTGAATCTTGACGTTCCAGAAACATGAATCCAAACTTATTAAAAAATAAATACACCGTTCCCTCCCCGACAATGGCGCCAAAATTTGATTGCAAAATTAAAGAGATAAGCATTACCTGTAGCTTTGGGCTAACGGGTCGTGTCCATGAGGAGGAATGTGATGAAAGCTTTTCGGTGTTTTGTTTTAGAAAGCTAAGAATGGTGCTAATTTTTAATTGAAAAGAGAATGGAGAGAAGGGAAGTGATTTAAAGAAAAACATAAAATTTAGAGAAGGCTTTGGAAAAGGTGATTTTTTAATAAAGCTTGAAAAGTGATTTGTTGTTTTTTTATTAATACGAAGAAGATCTGGACTCACTATCTCACTACTCAGCGATGTGTTCTTCTCTTGAAATTCTTAGTGCCTCAATTTGATCATAGACAAAAACATAAGATTGAGTTTAGAAAGTGTTAAGCAAAGCACATAAGATAGTTTGAAAAAGTTTACTCTTTTCTTTAAGAAATCGTCTTGAGTTGAATATTAAATCATCAAGTAATTCAAGTATGAGATAAAAACAAGTTCAAGAGACATTTTTAAAAGAAGTGAAAGTTTAAAATCTAAACCCATCCTCATGTGCCTTCAAGAACACTTTCAAGAAGAAAGGCTTAGTTTAGGCATGCAAATGATTCATTGGGTTTTTTCATCAAAACTATTCGAAAAGAAGAGGGATCGGAGAGAGGAATAATAGTGAGCCCAGAAACTAATTTAGCTACTCATGGAAGATGAACAATGCAAGTAAATAAAGTAAGACATACCGTGAAATGGAGTGGAAGAAGAGAAACTTGATCCTTGTATTGATGTCATTTCAATCTTTAGATTACAATCACTTAATTCCTCTCTCTCACCAGTATTTGTACTGAACTACAAATTATAAAATAAATATACAACTTCTATACTATCTAACAAAGAGCCAAAAACCTTAAAAATAAGGAGAAAAACTAAATCTAAGTTCTGATCCCTTTTTCTGTACAAAACCCTGCTTTTTATAGGCAAAACCCCAGAGGGAAAGGAGTGAGGAGATAAGGGGAGAAAACGCTCCCCTTACCTCCACCAATAAGCCGCGGATCCACAGCCAGGATGTGGCCAATTGGCCACATCCTGGTGGAGAATAGGCTGGCATCGGCTTTGGCTCCCTTGTATCTTGCTGGATTCACTATTTCAACTTCCGATTTGACGAAATGATCTTTGATTGTTGGCTTCAACCACTTAATTTGAGAAGATTCATTTCAACCAATTTTCAACCTCTCTGATTGCCATGATCTGTCGTGATTCCCAGATTTCAAATTTACTCTGAATTAAATCAGAATTTAATGGACTTTTGGGGTCGTTTCTCTTTCCTATCCTTTAGCAGTAGGCCTGCATTTTATAAAGAAAAATAGGACTTATTATATGATTTATTTAGATAATAAGCATGGTAATGTGACAATATGTATGCAATATATATGACCGATCAGTTTCACTTCCTCATCTTGGTGATAGCGTTATGCTTGTGAGCTACTTTGTGGTCAAGAGTTCATCACCGATTTTCTTCTATTTCGAAGTTGTAGAGGTTGCGGCCTCGAGCGAACTAGTGAGCTCTAAGTTGGTATTGTGGCACCGTGAGAGAGGACAAGTGTGTCCGAAGAGTTCTAATGAGAACTTGTAACCAGTTGACGATCTAGTGGATAGGTCATAGTGAAAATTCTTCATAGTGTTGAAGGCGGGGACGTAGAGCAGTGGGCTGAACCTCAAAATATATTCTTGTGCTTATGATTGCTTACTCTATCTCTCTCTCTCTCTCTCTCTTAACTCTACTCTCTCTTTACTTGCACTTTATATTGCTTACTCTCTTGCAAGTTGTATTTGTTATTTGCTAGGTTGCTAGCAAGTTATTTTAATTCTACATTATTTGTCATTAAGTATAGCCATCACCTATTCACTCCCCCTCTAGGTGATTTTCAGTTGGTATCAGAGCCTAACCCTAACTTTTGGTTTAACCGCCTTACGGAGATCCTCGGTATTTAGCTATATTCATTTGTTGCATCTATTATTTATTTGCGCACTAACTTATTTTCATGGCATATGATTGAGGTTTTACTTGCACACAAGAATACAGAATTTCAGAACTACAAGAATAAAGAGTGCAAGTTCTCAATACTACCGCTATAGCAAGTGGCTATGCGGGTCGTGATCCACAAGGAGGGACTACCGATGAAGCTTTTTTAGTAAGTTCTCTTTTAGGTTAAAAGAAATAGTTAAAGATCTTCTTTTAGTTCTTAAAAGGAAAATGAAAAAGTGCTATAGTTAAGTAAGAAAGAAAGTGATAAATAGAGAAGGTGGAGAAAATGGAAGTGGATATGTACAAAGAAATGAAAAAGAGTGAAAGAAATTTGGAAGACTATGGTGTTGGTAATTTACACTAAAATTAAAAGAAAAGAAAACTAAAAGAAAAGCTTACCTCCTTTGGTTGATGACTTACCAGGAACCCTTGCATATTTTACCTTCCTTCGGAGGCGATCAACGCATAACCCATAAGATCGAGTTCAGTCCCCATTCGCATTACATTATCAAGATGAACAAGAATGAAATGATACGGAATCTTGATGAGGAGAACATCATCATGAAATATCGGTGGCACTCACACAAACATTGCTATACTGATGCTTCCAGATTCACTTGGATTCTCATCATAACCAAAAGAGTAAAAGTTGAAAGAAGAAGAAGAAAACAAAAGTAAAGACAAACATAAAAAAAAGTTACCTTTATTCCTTGCAGAAACGACGGAAGAAAGGAGGAGGGTACATCGGTGTCACTCTCAACATAAGCCTCTCTGTTACTTACATGAATCTCAGTCTAATCTATGCTTACAAAGAAATAAAAATTACATAAAAAGAAAATAAAAACCTACACTAAAAAGAATGAAAAACTGGCCTAAACTCTATCTCTGCTAGGTCGTCCTCCCTTTTCCCTTTGAGATTGCAGGTATTTATAGGAGAAATGCAGAGGGTAGAGGAGTATGAAGATAAGAGAATTTGGCTATTTCTGAATTTGAATATTTCTCTTTTCTCTAAACTTGATTTGATGTGGATATTCAGTTCTGATCTGCAGCTTATTGGCGTATTGATTGCTAAATATAGATTATCAAATGATAGAATTAGAAATAATGATCAACTTAAGCGTTGTATCCCTTTAAGTTCTCTTTCTGGATCTTCTTGAATCATTAGATTTGAATTCTGGTAGCGAAAGTTATGATTCAAATACTAAAATGTATCCAGCCAGAATCTGAGTCAGAATTCCTTCATCTCATCCGTTGATCTTCTCTCTATCCATTTATCCTTTAGATTTGGACTCTGTATTTGATGTTATCCTCGGTTGATCTTTAGCTTTAACCACCTGATTAACCAAAACTAAATTTAACCAACTGAATCTAGGATCATCCTCCTCTAACCAAATAGATCTAGTTAAATTTGAATTTAACTGATATTTATTTGATTTTATCCTCTTTCTCCCCATGATTATCTTCTACAAAATAGACATTTAAGATAAGGAATTTAGCAGATTTATTACAGGATAAATATGAAATGTAATAAAGAATAATGCAATAAATGTGTGCAATCACACTCCCACACCTACATTTTGCTCGTCCTTGAGCAAAATAACAAAGCTAAATCAAAGATTATTAGACCACTTTCACAGGTCACGCGATTGCACTGAGCTTGTGAAACAAGCCGTTAAACTTCTAGGTTACCCCTAGAGAACGAGTTTTGTCTCGTGAGGGTTTTCAGTAGATTGCACCCACAAAATCCATAAAGAAAGAGAAAATTGTTAATATTTTGAAAACACATTTTGAAAGAAAAATATTTAAAATATTATTGTAAGATTTAAGTAATCTATAAGTTATAGAAAAACTGAATTTTTCATTCCTAAACTTAGTCTCTATTCAAAAATTTATAATCAATCAAAGTAAGGAGTCAATTTGTGCTTCTCATCTAGTCTATTACTTTATCATAAGTCATATGCACCTCTGTGACCGTGAAGTTTTGACTAAGAGTTTTTTAACTCTAACTCTTATACCTTATTTATTTATTAATATGTATATATATTAATTTTATTTTTGGTTATACTATTCCTTAGTTCTATTAGGCTTTCTAATCTGCCCATGTAACAAGCCTTTAATCGATAACTCCCAAACCAAACGGTCTTAGGGCACCGGGTGACAAAACACCATAAGGACTTAAGAACTCGAGCAAACAAGGCCACAAAATTAAGGATTTTATTATATGAACCGCTTTTAGGCGTGAATACTTATGCTTTATGAGGCACAAATATCCAGCTTAATCAGAAGATTTTTATAGATATATTTTCTTTTTTTCAAACTTATATAATCATCTTTTGCATAAATACCAAGGCTTGCTTAGGCCATAGCACCTAACTAATCAATAATTAGATTTGTTTATTTTTCATAGATATATATATATATATATATATATATTTAATAAGGCATAAGAATCTTTATTTTTGAACCCTAAGTGTGTAAGTGTATAAAGTGCGTATATTTCATCAAGACAAAATCAAGACTAAATTACTTTGATAAATTATCTTCCTAACCCAAAAATCAAACAGATAATCTTATTTTGACCAAGTATAAGAAATCCTAATTATGATTATCCTATTCCTTAAAATTGACTTAATTTCATAAAAAAATATGACAAAATATTATTTCTATTTTCAAAAAGTTTTTAAAAGTAAAGAAAATGTTAATTTTTAAATAAAAGAAAAACCTAAGTTATGTTAGACCCTCCCCCACACCTATCTCATGCATTGTCCTCAATGTATGAATTAAGTCATAGATGCATGAAAAGGAAGAAGGGGAAGCAAAATATTACCTTAAGGTGGTGGTTCCGATGGTGGTCTGATTAATCCACGAAATGCGGCCCAATCGAATTTTCGTGGAGTTCGGAGGAATCCACCAGAAATCTCTCTAATATAACCCACTAAAATGATGTACACATGAATGATTTTTATTAAATATTTTACCCCATCTAATTTTCAAATTTCATATTAATTTCGGAGTCAATTTTATTAACCGCCTTGCCCCAAAATGGAGTGTGAAAAGATGAAATTATTGACTTGGACTTAGGAAGTATAAGAACTAATACCGACTCAGGAATGTGACTTAAGTCAAGTAAAGGTTCAGGAGTCGAGATTGGTTCAGGGAGTGGGTCTAAATCAAGAAATTGAAACTCAAGTCCACATTCAATCCCCACAATAGAATGTGACTTAATATTGGTGATTCAATTTCAAGAATGAAGGTGTGGGAATCAAAACTGACTCTAAAATATTACTCAAGTCGGGTAACAAAACAAGAGTCAATATTGAGTTGGGAATTTGATCTGGATCACAAATTTGAGAATCAAGGTCACATTTCTCATTGAGTTCAATTTCATAAAAATAAGAACTTACAAATTTGTCAATGGGACTTTCAAAAGTATGAAATTGGTCAAGTTCAATATGGTCATAAAAGATTGGTGATTCAATTTCATGATGAATTGGCACAAGATCCAATGTTGACTCGAAAAAAATGAAATCAGGTGAAGACACCGGAGTTATTATTGAAATAGGAAGTAGAATTGAATCACCAAGTTGAGGTTCAAGATCATATTCATTCTCAAGTTTAATTTCAGGAAAGGGATAACTTGCCAAACTATCAATGTCATTTTTAAAATTTAGAGTGTGGGCAAGTTCAAATGGCTGTATTGACATAGAATCTTATTTTTCAAAATAACATGATTCTTCGGTTCTAACAGAATGGTTAGCGACATCAGAAATGGTCAAACGGTGAGAACGGAGAGTTTGGACCATTATATCTATGTCATGATTACGAGCGATTTGAGCCTGAGTCATCGCTTCAAGCTTCTTTTCATAGTCGATTGGTTCATCCTTTTACTGCGATTGGACTTGAAAAGATGAAGTTTTATTTTGAAATTTGTGGTGAAATTATTAGTCCGTCAGATTTTGTGATTATTGCTTGGACTCAGGCATACTCATTTTCATGATTGATGGTTTTCTATTTTGAACTGGTGGAACTGAATATGAATGTTGAAAATATTGTGGACAAGGTGGATAAGGAGGACAAGTTGGTTGAATATTGGACTCAGGGGAGGTGAATCCCCATTGGCTCTGTGAAGAGTTGAAATTATTTTGAAAATTATGGTTATAAGATTGGGGGCATGGGTTATATTGATTCGGATAAGACCAATCCGGCACACTAGGTTGGTTAAAGTTATGATATGCTTGTAATATCTGAAAAGAGGTTGGGGTGTAATATGGATTACCATTAAAATTGAAAAAATTGTTATTATAAGCCATATCACACAACAAAGAAAAAATAACAAATAAGCAAACAAATAAAAAGGAAAAAAATCTAACCTAAGTTAAGGTAAACCTTAGACCTAGACGACTCCTAACTGGTTAGACTGTCCATGGAGGGTATATTGCCGAATCTGACGACAAGTTAATCGGCCAAGTAGGGACAAGATTGGTGGGAGGTATCTGCGCAGAAGCGACGGGCCTAATTAAGTCAAACTACCAGCCTTCGGGTTTCGCCCCTCAATCCCCAACCTTAGTCACCAATTTTGCAAGAGTCAGATTCAAATCAACTTCCCCCTTAGGTCAGCCTCCTAATTGAGTCCGAGATATCCCTATGGCCAACGTCTACTCAGTTTTTAATTAGGCTTGGGTTAGTGAGTGAGGATATTATTTGTGGGCTAAGGGAGGGTAATGACTTTCCCACCTTATCTTGTTTATAGGACAAGCCCTTAAATCAATTTAGTGCAGTGTACAAATATATAGAAAAAAGTAACACTCAAGCAATATTTCAACAAGAATGAACCTTATACTAAATGCTATGCACACATACCTTGGCTCCAGCACTCTTCAATAGTAAAAAGAAAATGTAATGAAATAGAACGTGCCTAAATATAAAGTCTAAATCATTTTTAGCATTTACAATCAACTTTTTACTTTGTGTTAGAAATATATATACAGTGAGCCAACAGGGAGATAAATGCTACAGATATTAAACTATACAATTCAGCCAATCTGCAGAAAATACAGGTTAGTAGTTCACTCAGATTGCCACAAGAATGTAGCAAATCTGAGGGCTTCTGGGCTTGAGCAGAGTCCAGGGTCACTTATATGTCCATGCAGCAAAAAATCCTTATTGTGAAATCTACACACCAAAAATAAAGAAAAAAGTTAACAAAAAATGTAAATCTAAAACGAGAATAACTTACCGTCCCTCCCCGGCAATGGCGCCAAAATTTGATTGAGGTTTTATCTGCACACAAATATAAAATTACAAAACTACAAGAATAAAGAGTGCAAGTTCTCAATACTACCGCTATTGCAAGTGGTTATGCGGGTCGTGATCCACGAGGAGGGACTAGCGATGGAAGCTTTTTTAGTAAGTTCTCTTTTAGGTTCCAAAGAATGGTTAAAGATCTTCTTTTAGTTCTTAAAAGGAAAATGAAAAAGAGTTATAGTTAAGTTAGAAAGAAAGTGATAGAGAGAGAAGGTGGAGAAAATGGAAGTGGATATGTACAAAGAAATGAGAAAGAGTGAAAGAAATTTGGAAGATTGTGGTGTTGGTAATTTATACTAAAATTAAAAGAAAGAAAACCTAAAAGAAAAACTACCTCCTTTGGTTGATGACTTACCTAGAACCCTTACATGTTTTACCTTGCTTTGGAGGCGATCAATGATCAGTCACATATATTGCATATGCATTGTCACCATACCATACTTTTTAGCTAATAAATCCTATTAATAAGTCTTCTTCTTCTTTGTTAAATGTAGGCCCAATGCTAAAAGAAAGGAAAGAGAAACAAGCCCAAAATGAAATCACCTAGAGGGGGGGTGAATAGGTGATAAGGCTAATCTAGAACTAAATGCGGAAATTAAAAACTTAGTTGCAACTACACTTAATGCAACCAACGAGTGTAGCCGAATTCCCGGTGACGGGCTCTGGACTAACTCCTCTTGATTCCTCTGAATAAGAGTTGAGGCGCTATATGAAGCTCTCGTGATTGAGCACAAGTGAGGCACACAAACACACAACCATATATGATATGGCAATATGAATCAATGCACAAAGTAAATAGAGAGAGAGTAAGAGTCAATGGATCAAACGCAAATAACAAGATTTATTTCGAGGTTCGAACACCCAGCTCTATGTCCCCGCCTTCACCGAGAAGGATTTCCAATCCACTAACTTGTCCACCAAGGACTCCCACACTGGAACCTCCACCGAGGATTTGGGGCAATACAACAAGGAGTACACAACTCCTCTCAATACAATCACCACCTCACACAAGAGGGGTAGGCACCTAGCCAATACAACCACAATCCACCTCCACCGAAGAGGGATACAAATCCAAACTCCACCTCTCACTAGAGGGGCAACCACCACTCCAAATCAACCTCTACCCAAGAGGGATAACACAAAGTAGGAGGGCATAATACTTAGTGATCAAAAGACCACAAACTAAATTCTTCCACAAAACAAAGATCCTAATAGATAGGATAGAATGATATAGCTCAAGTGTGGAAAACAAGAGTTTGGAAATAAAAACACAAAGAAAAGTACTTGGGAAAACACTTGTATTTGATAGAAATGAAGAACTATGCAAATATCCCAAATCCAAATTTTCTTTAATTTTTCTAAACCCTAAAAACAAATGAAGATGAAAACTTTGAAGCTTTAAAAACTCTTTTAAAACTTGTAAAAACAATAGAGAGGCTCAGAAATTTTGGCTCTTGAAATCTTATCTAAAATCCCAAACAAATGAGGTTTATATAGACCCCATTGAAAAACTAGCCGTTGGGCTGATTTTCAGCCCAGGCGGCTGGCGGTCGACCGACCCGGTCGACCGCCAACGGTCAAATTCTTGACCGTTGGAGCCTCCGGTCGACCGCCCGGTCGACCGTTCCCTGAACTAGAGAGCAACAGCTCTCTGGCCGGTCGACCTCCCGGTGACCGGAGCAACCCGAGAGTGGGTTGCTTTCAGCAGGTCGACCGCTCGGTCGACCGGCCACCAAGACAGGCCAACGTGCACGTTTTGTGCACGTCGGTCGACCGGTCCGGTCGACTGACTCTGGGTCCGGTCGACCGGTCCGGTCGACCGCCAGAGCCTGGCATAGGCAATTTCAGATCTGAAAACTGGATTTTTAATTTTTCTAAAAATCCAATTAAACTCTAAAAATCCACAAAAATACTTTCTAACATTCTCTTTGAAATACAAACATGTGTGAAAAATTTCAACACATATTTCAACTAATTTGAACCATTTTTGTGTTTTGAAAATTTTGCCGAAAGCCAAAACTTGTATTTTTCCAAACTTAGATTTTTCAATTGAAAATTCGTTTTGTCCAAAACTCAACCAAATACAAAAACATGATATTAAACAACTTTTAAAGCATGATGCATATGGATATACTCAAATATACATGAGAGATATATATATCAATGTTTTTGGCTTTAATTCTGAAAATATGTTTTGTTAAAACACAAAACTCAAACTCATGGATAGGTATACCAAAACTAAGTTTGTTCAAGATATGAAGCATATAGGTATATAGACCAAATCTAATATACATAAAAACATGTAAACTTGTTTTGAATCTATCTATTCATGAAAACCAAGATCGGTTAAACAAAAACCGAAAACCGATAAACATGAAACGTGTGTGTGTTGTGAACTTGAGCATATCACACTATCTAATCTGTAACACATAGATCTAAACAACATCTAAACTAGGTACCAAAGTCTTCTTGACGAACTCCGTCTTCAAGCCGACTCGATCCAAACGTGATCCACCGAGCATGACTCCAACGAGTGCTAGATATGAACTTTGACGCTTGGGCTCTTGAATCACCATGTGAAAGCTTCCAAAACATCTTTGTTGAAGCTAATCACCTACTATTACTTGGTTAATAACCTGAAACTAAACATCACAAGATAATTAGTAACTATAACTACATGATTTGATCATCATCAAAACTAGAGTGATGGGCCTTTGGGCCAACAATCTCCCCCTTTTTGATAATGACAAAACTCATAGAGTTATATATGCATGGATTAAAGTAAAGCTTCAAAGAAGCTCCCCCTTAACTCATGCATAACAATAGATAATAAGATATACAATGAAGTGCATAAAGTAAACAAACATGTATGCAAACATAAGGAGATAAACATGACAATTAAGCATAAAAACTCATCAAATTTTCTTCTCCTTTTTGCAAAACAAAATATATATGCATAAACATAAATCCTTAAACATGCATATATACCAGATACCTTCTCCCCCTTTTTATCAATCATCAACAAAGGGTTAAAGTAAAAACAAAACAATGTTCTCCCCTTTTTGTCTAAAACAAAAATCAACAAAAGGGGTGACATAAAAAAAATCAAAACATTCTTGATACCAATTGAAATAAAAATATATATCAATTGAAACATATCAATTGAAAATAAAACATGTTCAAACAGTCATTCAAGAATTTTGATATTAATTGATACCAATGGAATTCTTGATACCAATTGAAAAGATTTGTACCAATTGAAATAATATTTTAATTGAAGCATATGATACCAAACATCAATCTCATCATAAAGTGTAGGAGTAGAATACAAAACCAATGAAAAGTGAAATACGAATTTTCTCCCCCTTTATGAAATACCAAACAAAATGATGCATAAGCTTGTATAGGATACCAATTGAAACATAATCAATTGAAATATAATAGTCATTAAAGAAATCAAGCTTAGCATAACCAAAATTTGTGCTCAATGATATAGAGATATAAGAAGCACAAATAAAGCATATATATATGTATGGAAAAATTAGATACCAATAGAAATTGATACTACTTGAAGTGTAAGCATACATATATAAAAACAATATATAGTATAAAAAAGGAATGTCAATAGTTATACCAATTGAATAGATCCAATGATACCAATTGAAGACATAATAAGATCAAGTGTATAACTCATATTTCCTACCACCCATATCATGCACATGTTTAAAAAGATTTTCAATAATAAGCATACAAGACATGGTCACCCAACCAACCGCCCTTTAATGGGTAGGATTTTTAAAAATAGTTTGAAAATATAGTTTGTTTGAAAATCTCTACCATAATGAAGAATAGGAACTAGTTATAAGAAAAATTTGTAAACTAGTATGAAATCCTTCAAGCAAGTAATAAAACAAGATTATATTCCATAAAACACATGTAAATCACATGATTACCAACACTCAAAATCTATGAAGCATATATCATACTCATGAAAATTAAATCATGAGAAAACATGAATGATGTGAGTGTATGAGCATAATGTGAAAAACATAGTTATGAAAATAGGCATTAAGCTCGATAAGAAATTCCTTAAAACACGAAAACATGAAAACCATCAAAACTAGAATTCCTTCAAGGTATATGTATGTCATGTACAAACTACCGTATACATACATATTCAAACATGAATGAGTCCACAAAGGTATATGCATGAAGGCAAGTGGCTCAAGGATGTATATGTATAGCTAATAGTTTAGACAAGATAGACATATACATGAAGTAAAACATAAACATAAAAACATGTACAAGAATGGTGAATACAAGTCAACGTATGAATCATCAAAACTAGACTATACTAGTATATCTAATAAGTACAAATAAGCGTTCAAGCACAAACATATAATAATCTATTTGTGGCTCATTAGTTTTACAAGTATATATCCTAGTTTTAATGAAAGCTAACATCCAAACAAGTAATCAAAACATGAAGCATAGAATTCAAAACAAAAATCATAAACACACATATGATTATTATGTATATGCACATGCATAGATCTAGGACATACATATTAGTTAAAACAAATGTGAGATCACAAGATATAAATCCATATTAAACATGGGTGTCTCAAATAACTAAACATGTATATCACTATTCTAAATGACATGGCATATAGCATATTAATCATGAAAACTCATAACATGCTAAAATGATTAATATGAAAAACATGTAAACATAAAGAGGAGTAAGGAATCGTTACCAAAACCATGAGGGCAACTCTCCATGTCTCCTAAAACAAGGTGGTCCTCCCACCAAACTCCCCTTGAAAGTGATGCATCCAAATAGTTCTCTTTAAGCTCGGAACGCATCCACCTTAAGGCACCATAACTCTCACGTCATGCGAGAGCCCATACCTACATCAAATACAATAGGGGTGGTCTTTGTAACCACACTCTTTTGGGTCCATAAGGGTTAGTACCTTTTCTAACCCAAACAAACTTTGTTGCTAAATTTGAATCATGAACTCTATCATAGTAAAATTTAGCAAGGTGGCCCTTACGTCCACAATGTGTACAAGTGTACACATGAGCATACATAGTGTTGTGTACATGATCGTGCGAAGCATGTGTATGCCGTGTATAGTGTGCATGCAAAGATGGAACTTGTTTCTTTCGAACCAAAGATTCCAAACGTGAGTGGTTCTTAGCACATTGGCTCAAAGTGGAGCCCAAACAATCAACACTCTTCTTAAGCATACAAATATCATTTTCAATCTCAGAAGAGGTGCATGCAATAGATGTGCTAGAAGATGAAGGTACATAAGCATGGCAAACATGTGAGTTTAAA
Organism: Agave tequilana; assembly: GCA_038442645.1. Taxonomy (NCBI): domain Eukaryota; kingdom Viridiplantae; phylum Streptophyta; class Magnoliopsida; order Asparagales; family Asparagaceae; genus Agave; species Agave tequilana. The sequence goes on from JAVJIF010025965.1 coordinate 34,729, forward strand.
TCATTTTTCAAAGAAATGTTTTCATTAGACATCAAATCTAAATCCTTTGAAATAGAAGCAATTTTATTTTTCAAAAAATCATTTTCTTTTAAAACAAAATCAACTTTTGAAGATAATGATTCATTTTTCTTCAAAATTATTTCACAATCATTTTTATTTTTCAAAAATTCATTTTCTTTTAGGGCAAGGTCTAGTTGGGATTTAAGTGAGTCACATTCACTTGAAATCTCTTTCTTCTCTTGTAAAAAATTCTCAAGTCTAGAAGATAAGTCTTTATTTTCTTCTTTTAAAATAACATTATCCTTTTTCAAAAGTTTATACTTTTCAAGCAATTTTTCACACTTTTCAGCAAGTTCATAATTTATGGCTTGAGCCTCCATACACCCATTGCAATATGAACTAGAATTATCATCTAGTTGAGTGTCTGAGTGTACCTCAAGGGAGTCATTACCTTGGACCATGAAGCAATGTTCGTCGGACTTGTCTCTCCTAGATCTCCTCTTCCTTTCGATAATCTTTGGTAGCTCGGGAGAAGTTAAAATGCTCCATACTGCAAAAGCGGAGTCATAGTGAGAAAATACATGTAAATAGCTTTTATCAAGGGATGCTCTAAGTGCCTTTAGGGCAATTGCATTGGCTTCTATATGCTTGCGATTACCAGAGATGATTTCTTGGTAGTGGCAAGGAAAACATGCAAGCCTAGGGTTTTCAAGTACATGGACATCCTAAATTTTCACATGTCAATGTTGGAGATATCAAACACGGGGGTGACAAGCAATCCATGAGTGTGTGTAAACAATATATGTGCAAATGCAAATGTAGATTAGCAAACCAAGATCACACTCCTAGGTGGTTAAACCTAATATTAGGAGCGTAGGCTCTGATACCAATTGAAATCACCTAGAGGGGGGTGAATAGGTGATAAGGCTAATCTAGAACTAAATGCAAAAATTAAAAACTTAATTGCAACTACACTTAATGCAACCAACGAGTGTAGCCGAATTCCCGGTGATGGGCTCTGGACTAACTCCTCTTGATTCCTCTGAATAAGAGTTGAGGCGCTATATGAAGCTCTCGTGATTAAGCACAAGTGAGGCACACAAACACACAAGCATATATGATATGGCAATATGAATCAATGCACAAAGTAAAGAGAGAGAGAATAAGAGTCAATGGATCAAACGCAAACAACAAGATTTGTTGCGAAGTTCGAACACCCAGCTCTACGTCCCCGCCTTAACCGAGAAGGATTTTCAATCCACTAACTTGTCCACCTAGGACTCCCACACAGGGAACCTCCACTGAGGATTTGGGGCAATACAACAAGGGAGTACACAACTCCTCTCAATACAATCACCACCTCACACAAGAGGGGTAGGCACCTAGCCAGTACAACCACAATCCACCTCTACCGAAGAGGGATACAAATCTAAACTCCACCTCTCACTAGAGGGAGCAACCACCACTCCAAACCAACCTCTACCCAAAAGGGATAACACAAAGTAGGAGGGTACAATACTTAGTGATCAAAAGACCACAAACCAAATTCTTCCACAAAACAAAGATCCTAATAGATAGGATAAAATGATATAGCTCAAGTGTGAAAACCAAGAGTTTGGAAATAAAAACACAAAGAAAAGTACTTGGGAAAATAACTTGTATTTGATAGAAATGAAGAACTAAGCAAATATCCCAAATCCAAATTTTCTTTGATTTTTCTAAACCCTAAAAAAAATGAAGATGAAAACGTTGAAGCTTTAAAAACTCTTTTTAAAACTTGTAAAAACAATACAGAGGCTTAGAAATTTTTGCTCTCGAAATCTTATATAAAATCCCAAACAAATGGGGTTTATATAGACCTCATTGAAAACTAGCCGTTGGGCTGATTTTCAGCCAGGCGGCTGGCGGTCGACTGGCCAGGTCGACCGCCAACGATCAAATTCTTGACCGTTGGAGCCTCCGGTCGACCGCCCGATCGACCGTTCCCTGAACCAGAGAGCAACCCGAGAGTGGGTTGCTTTCAGTGAGCGGTCGACCGGCCACCAAGGCAGGCCAGCGTGCACGTTTTGTGCACGTCGATCGACCTGTCCGGTCGACCGACTCTGGGTCCGGTCGACTGATTTGAGTTCATTTTTGTATCATTTTCCACTTCCATATCATGCTTTATATGAAGAAAAATAAGATTTTTATTGCTTTTTTCTCTCTTTTTTCAGGTCCACCATTAATGGAGATGAAGGCCCATAAACAAGGAATTAAGGGATTAATTAAAGAGCTCAAAAGAAGAAGCCCAAAGAAGAAGCCTAGGTCTGGATTCGTCCACGGATATTCCCCACTTTCTAGAAGGTCCAGCGAGGCATACGGACGATAACAGAACGGCAAGCATCTGGCCGTTGAGCCAGCGTTTAATCTCACGGCTGCGATTTGAGGGCCTCATCCCCTGGAGCCTATAAATAGACCCCTAGGGCCTCTGTAAAAAGAAAGGAGAGAAGAGGAGAGAAGAGCCTTGTATTTTTGAGAGAATTGTAGGGATTTTCTCTAGCTTTTTTAGTTGCTCTTGTAATCTTCTTTCTCCTTCTAGAATTCAGCAAAGAGAGAGAGAGAGAGAGCGAGAGATCTTGTAATTGGAGTGGTGACAACTCAAATGCAAGAATTGATCCTTCTTTCTTCTTATCTTTACTCATTCTAGTGCTTTACTTTCTTGTGCTTTACTTTCTTCAAGCTTTTATTACCATTGCATCTTCTTCTACAATGAATTGTTGTGTGCTTTTTATTTCAATGTCTAGCTAACTCTCTAATATGACTAGCTAACCTCTAACTTTACTAACTACTAAGTCTTGGGTGATTGCTAATTCACGTGATTCATTGGATGCTTTATTGTAGTCTTGTAATTTCAAGTCTCTATTATCCCCAATGAAGATGAGTTACTTTAATTCTTTGCAAATGCTTGTTTTCAATCCATATGATTCATGTGAGACTCATTTAGAGCCTTGTCTTTAGAACAAGTGCCTTGATAGAACATGGAGATGGAGCACCTAACTATGCTATTGATTAGTAGTACAACTTTCTTACTTCAATGCTAGCTCGAGTATGGCTTTTGGACTAATGAATCTTGTATCTTCTTCCTTAGCATTACCTTGAGTGACAATCCTTGATTCCACCACTGAAAATCTATCTCGGGAGCCGATGAATCAATCAGGCTACAAGTCAAGCCGAGAAGATCACTCATCCTCTACATGGGAAAATATTTTGACCAAACAAGCAAGACAAACCTTTGCCGATGAATCAACACGAGGCATGCATCACCCTATGAGATTAGTAAGTTAGTAAACTAGAAGAGTTAGCTAGTCATGATTTCGCTCTCTAAAGTTTTTCTCAAAGTTTCCTTTCTTAAAGTTCTCTTTTCAAGCTACATTCAAGTTCATTTCACTTTCCTTTTCATCCTTTTCCTTTTCATGCAACAAAATCAACAAAGAATTTTTCCTCTACTTTCTATGTCATTTTGTTTTTCTTGAACATAGAAGAACTTTCGTTTTCTTTCTTCAAACAAACTCCGTGAATGCTTCTATCGTAAACTCTCCCTGTGGATCGACCCGTAATAGCTTATGCTACGACGGTGATTCGGAAGGAGTAAAAAAAATCTGTGAATACATTTTGGAGTTTTTGAACATCACATACGAGTATCGAAGGTTGACTCTAAACCCTCTCTCTCTCTGAATATTAGTAAACTCCTACCTTCCGAATAAAATTTTTAGCGCCGTTGTCGGGGAGAGTAACGGTTTTTATTTGAGTTTTAGAACTAAACGAATTTTTCTTCTCTGTTTCAGGTTACAGGTTAGGGAAACAGGAAACAAAGCACTGCAGTAACATATATGTGGTCTTGGGCCTCTGCTCAAGAAAGCAGAGACCAAGTACCTTATGATTTGCCGCGTTTTCTCGGCCAAAGTCGCGGATCCGCGACAAAGAGGAGTTGACTACTAACTGGTTTTGTGCAGGGTTGCTTGATCTGCAAAAATATAGCTGCTACAAATCTTATTTCTTGTATGCTCTCACTAGGATCCTGCTAATAAATCAACAGTAAAACATTTGTTGAAAAGTTTAAAACTTGATTAGACGTTTGCATTTTAGGCACGTGTCTTTTCAATTCATTTACTTTACTGTTGAAGAGTGCTGGAGCAAGGTACGTTTGCATTGCATTTAGAATAAGACTCACTTCTTGGGTGATTTACATCGCTTTGAGTGAACCTTGTTTGCATATATTATACACTTGCACAAAATTGATCTTAAGGGTATCACCCAATAAACAAGATAAGGTGGGGATTTTATCGCCCTTTCCTTGGCCCAAAAATCATCATCCAAGCACTCACAATCCCAAGCTTTTTAATAAAATTTGATAGACGTTGGCCCTAGGGACATCCGGACTCAGTAAGAGATCAGCTGAAGTTGGAAATTATTTTTGATTCATACTCCAGTCAAATCAGCATCTAAGGTTGAGGATTAAGAGGTTACGTCTCGAAGATACCGTGGTTTGGTGTAATTAAGGTCCGTTGCTTACGCACGGATACCTCCCACCGTATTTTACCCCTACCTGGCTGATTAACTGTGGTCTGACTCGAGCAATAACCTTCTTTGGTTCATCGAACAGTTAGGAGTCGTCTAGGTCCAGGTATCCTAGATAGCTTGTGATTGCTTTCTCTTTTCTTATTTGTTATTTTCCTTTTTATTCGCTTGTGTGATCGGTGAACGTTGTCTGTGATTGTGCATGCAAGAGTGGTACCAGGATCCAAATTCTACAAGACTTGTTAGGATTTCTACACTTGCACAAACACCATCTCCTGACACAATCCCATCATGGCCAACAATACTTCGCTTCAAGACAAGTTCTACCCCATTCACACTTCACTTCCAACATGCATTCTTTTACCGGTGACAAATGGAAATAACTTTGAGCTTAAGCCACAATTCATAAATACACTTCTGCGATTTCATGGCCTAGAGTCCGAGGATGCATATTTCTTCATTCGTGAGTTTGAAGAAGTATGTGTGATGATGAAAATTTCCCAATTAACTGAGGACGCTGTTAGATTAAGGTTCATACCCTTCGCGCTTAAGGATATAGCTAAGAAATGGCTATATAATCTTCCCGCCAGTTCGGTCTCTTCATGGGATGATTTTGTAAAAGTCTTTCTTAAGAAGTTCTATCCCATTCATAAAATAGCCCTCATGAGAAAAAGCATTATGCAGTTCAAACTGGAATCTAATGAACCATTCTGAAAGTATTTCGAACGATTCAAAGACTTACTAGTCCTATGTCTTCATCACGGCATAGAGAAGTGGCAGCAGTGCCAAATTCTCTATGACGGACTTGATTACCAAACGAAGACACTCCTTGAAACCATGTGCCAAGGGGAATTTTTAAAGAAAGATGAGAATCAGGGTTGGGATCTCTTTGAAGCCTTAGCCGAAAAAACAATTCAGTGGGAGCCATGCCCAGAAAAACCCACTCCTACCACTTCCAGAACCGGTATACATTCTATTGAATCCTCCATAGCTGCCGAAGCTAAAATAACACAATTGATGAAGAGGATAGAACTGCTTGAAGTTAGGGAACCTACCGCTGTGAACCAGGTTAACCCACCACCTGTGGTCAATCCGGGTTGTACCTATTTCTATGATCTTAACTATCTGTTCGAAGAGTGTCCTGTTTACTAGTCTCAAATGTATCAGGAAAATACGAATGCTGCATACACCAGACCCAACTATAATCCATACTCCAAAACATACAATCTGGGATGGCGAAACCATCTAAATTTTTCTGGAGTCAGTCTGGTCCCGAGCAACCAAGGCAACCATTTTCACATCAATATCCTGCTCAGTCTCATCAACCCAATTACCACCAAAATCCACCACATTACCAATCATACCAGAGTCCACCAAATTTCTAATCATATCAGAATCCACCACATTTTCAAACAAACTTCCAGCCCACATATCAGCCACATCAAGCACAAAATCATCCAGACAAAAGAATGTCAGATTTGGAAAAAATGATCGAACCCTATCCAAAACCCAGGCTTCAATGATGACCAACCACCATCAGGATATAAACAAGCTACAGGTCCAGATAGGTCAATTGGCTAATTCTTTGAATGAAAGACAAAAAGGAATGCTACCAAGTCAGCCATTGCCCAATCCAAAAAATCACTTCCCTCTGCATGAAGTTGAAGACATGGACCCCAGTTAATGCAACACTGTTCATATTCTGAGATCTGGAAAGAGGGTTAATAATAAGGTTTCCAATCAACCACCCAAATCAGTGTCAAAATCAACACCTCCTGTTCCAGTACAACCAACTCAAGACAATCCATCTTCAAGTTCACAGCCATCAACTTCCAAATACAATGAAAAAGAAAAGAAAAATGAGCAACAATACAAGCCTATTGTACCATTTCCAAATAGGCTAGCAAACTAAAAGTTGAATGCTCATATGGAGAAGATCAAAGAAATGTTCAATCAGGTCCAAATCAATGTACCTCTTCTTGATGCCATACAACAAGTCCCATCATATGCCAAATTTTTAAAAGAAATGTGCACCAAGAAGAGGAAAGCAAATGTCCCTAAGAAAGTCTTCCTAGCTTCATACATAAGTGAGTTGCTCACTGGGCCAATTCCTGTGAAATATAAGGACCCAGGGAGCCCAACAATTTCTTGTATCATAGGACAGACCACTATCAATAGGACATTACTTGATTTTGGAGCTAGCATTAATCTTCTTCCCTTTTCTGTGTATCAGCAACTAGGGTTAGGCGACCTCCGTCCGACCAAAGTTATTATACAACTGGTTGATCGCTCTGTAAAGATTCCCAAGGGGGAGATTACAGATGTTTTAATACGGTCGGGGAATTCATTTATGTTGGCCCAAAGGCCTATCACCCTAGTTTTGATGATGATCAACTCATGAAGTTATATTTACTAATGATCTTGTGTTTAATTAGTGACAGATTCCTTATCAAGATCTTAGTAGGTGTGGAGCTTCAACAAAGGATTTAAAGACAAGTTGGAAGCTAGCACCGGTTGATTCACGAGCCTATGTATCAAGTACACATCTAGAGATGAGCTCGGTGGATTACTTTTGGACCAAGTCAAGAAGATGAGAAGCCTTCAAGGGAAGACTTCAAGAAGTTGAAGACTTGTGTCTAGGTATAAGATTTTGTTTTGTTTTAGTTAAAATGTAAAGGATAGAATAGTTGGTGGATTGCTCAAGTTCATATCACACACACACTCTTGATTTATATGTGTTTTCATAAAAGATTTTTAGTTCTAGAAAAATACCGTTTTGGTTTTTGGTGTTTCAAATATACATGTGTTTTTAACCAAAACCATTTTAGAACTCTCGACCGTTCTGCTAATCTACTCGACACTCTTTTACTCTTAAAGATGACTTTCAGAGCTACATTTAATATTCAATAATCGTTTTCTGATTTAAATGTTAAGAATGTCAAATATTGGGTTGAAGTCTGAAAAACAGTTTACAGTTTCTGATTTGATACCTTTTAGTATTTTATTGATAACTTTCAAATCCGAATTGATATTGATTTGATTTAAGTTGCATTAGAAAGAAGACTTCAATATCTACAAATTCATCATATATACTTATTCCCAAATTCGAATGTTTTAGACCTCAAAACTGTGCTCCAAGTTAACCCATTGCACAGAGGTCGGTCGACCGGGCCGGTCGACCGACGTGCACAAAACTGTGCACGTTTTGTGCGGTCGACCGGGCCGGTCGACCGGAACTGAGAGCAGTGCTCTCTGTTCTTCCCGGTCGACCGGGCCAGTCGACCGGAGGCTGTAACGGTCAGATTTTTGACCGTTACCGGTCGACCGGCCGGTCGACCGGCAGCTCTGACAGACCCCAACGGTCAGATTTTTCTGACCTCTATAAAAGGGGGTTTTGTCATTGTTTTGAGCCAAGATTTTAGGAGAGCTTTTGTCCAGTTATTTCCATTCTTTTAGCAGAGTTTTCTCCACAAAATAGAGTGCCAATATTTCCTATCAAAAGGGATTTTATCAAGAGAGTGTTTATTGTGATTTCTTGAGTTTTCCATCAAAAGTTCTTTCCTTGATTTCTCACACTACACTTGAGCATCCATTGAGCTATTCATCCTATAGGTGTTGTAGTGAGAGTTTTTGTAGGTGATCAAGTGTTTAGATCACCAAGATTTCATCTTGTACTTTGAGGAGACGGGCAAGTGTGCTCGTGGTTGTTTAGGGTTCGGGTGCGAACTCTTGTAGCTTGAGGTGCGGCCTCGACGAGCCGGTGGGCTTGTGGTGTGTAAGGGACTTTGGGAGTCCGAGGGCTTGTAGGTGTTGCGGCACCAAGGAGAGATCCGGTTGGATCGTGCATAGTGGAAATCCTTCGTGTGTCGAAGGCGGGGATGTAGAGCAAGTGTGCTCGAACCTCGAAACAAACCCTTTGTGTTTGCGATTGCTCACTCTTGCTCTCTCTCTTTCTCTTTGTCTCTTTTATATCTTGCATTCAATTATTGTCTATCTTTATATGCTTGATATACCCTTGTGCTTAATTGTTATATAATTGCTTGGGATTGATTGTCTAACACTTGTATTCAACCAAGAGAGCCAACGCGGCACCTTAACCCATTTCAAGGGGAATCTAGAGGAGCTTGTCCAGAGCCCTTAAGGGGAATTCGGCAACACTCTTGGTTATACATAAGTGTTTAATTAAAAGAAGTTTTATTTGGTCATCTTAGTTTTAATTCCGCATCATTTGTTCATAAGTGACCATTAGATTAGCCTTCACCTATTCACCCCCCTCTAGGTGAACTTACAATTGGTATCAGAGCTAGTGCTCTTGATTTGGGTCTAACAACCTAAGAGTTAAAGATCCTCCTTTAGGCTAATCACAATATTTTTGTACACACACACCTCACCATGGACTTCATGTCACCACCCACCTTTGATATTCTTAACATCCAAATTTGGAAGGTTAAGATGTCATTGTACCTCAAGGCCTTAGGATTTCATGTTTATCTTGCCATATCTAATAATGCATATTGCTTAAATGGTAAGAATTTTGAGGCTAATGCAAAAGCCCTTCATGCTATCAAGTCAACCCTAAATGATGATTATTTATCTAGGGTATCTAACGTTGACTCGGCTTTTGTAGCTTGGAACATCATCACCTCCCTTGGCGAAAAGGATCTATATTATGCCGGGAGTGATTCGGACGTTGGAAGCAACACCTCCAACGCATGCTTTATGGTCCAAGGGGATGACCCCCTTGAGGTAAATTCCGAATCTGATGATGAGGACATGTCATATGATGAGCTATCTACTTTTTGTCATCTATTGCTTGAGAAATATGACATGATTAGAAAAGAAAATAAAAATTTGAAAAAGAACATTGCTTGCATGCATAAAGAACATGACTCATTTAGAGATAACATTGCATGCTTAGAAAAGATAATAAAAGTTGGAAAAAGAAATTTGATTGCATGCTTAAAGAAAATGATTCTTTTAGATCTAAGATTGCATGCTTAGAAAAAGAAAATAAAGATTTGAAAAATGAGAATGTTTCCTTATTTTCAAAATTGAATAATCTTTGTGAAGGGAACAATATTTTGAAAAATGATATTGCTATGGTGGAACAACAAAAAGAAAGTATTTTACAAGAAAATAAATCTTTAAAAAGAAAATTTGTTGAAAAAGAAAAGGATAATGTTTTTCAAAAGAAAAAGAAAAATGATTCTTTATCTCACCATGCTTTACATGCCACAACTAATGAGATTAAGAATTTGAAAAATAAAATGGATGGTTTGAGTTCAACTTTGAACTCTTGTGCTTTTAATCATTCTAGGTTGGAGTCAATGTTTTCAAAGAAACAAACTCCACACATTCATACACATCATAACCATGCATTTGCTTATGTTACACAACATGATCACACTCCTACACATAAGCATACTAAGGTGTACGTATGTACACATTGTGGCCGCAAAGGCCATTTAGCAAAATATTGTTTTGATAAGAAACCTCATTTATATTTTGCTAAGTATAAAAGATTTTGGGATCCTTGCAATAAAGCTAACCCCAAAGGACCCAAGAAAGTATGGGTACCAAAACCCCCACCCTTTGATTTTGATGTAGGTGAGGGCTCTCACAAAACGTGAGAGGATTGGTGCCTTGATAGCGGATGCAATGGACATGATGGACAAACTTTTGGATGCATTGCTATCAAGGAGATTTTGGTGGGAAAGACCACCATATTTGGAGCTTTGGAGTTGGTAACAATTTCTAAACTCCTATTTTTTTTGTTCATGCTTGTTCATCCATAATATTCATAGCATGTTCATATTTTAAGATTTTATGTGCTTCATGTGGTAATTACATGCTTAGATGTAGAATGTATCAAACTTACATTTATACATATACAAATAGTGAACTACAATTGACTCATATATATAGTTGAACTTCATGCTCACTTGTATCCACTATAAGCATATGTATAGACTAGTTTTGATGATTCTCATTTATACATGCTTGGCCAATTTTTAATGCTTTACTTCATGTATATACATGTTCAATTCAAATCTAATAAATATACATGTATACCCGTGAGTCTCTTGCCTTCATGCAAACATCATTCATAGACTCTTTTAGATTTGGGATATGTATGTGTATTGTTAGGATTGGATTAATCATACATATACCATGAAGATTAGTGTTTTGATGAAAAATGATTTTTCGTGCTTTTGTTAAAAATGTGTCTTATGATCTTTTTGAGCTTAAATGTCTATTTTCATAAAAATGCTATTTACATGATTGTTTAACACTCACATTTCTTGTTAAAATCATTTATGAGCCTAATAGACCATGAGTGCTTAAATTTTTTATGTATTTAGTTATGTTTATGAAAAACATATGATTTGATGTATTTGAAGGATCTTTAACTAGTTTGTCAAAAATCTATTTATACTAGTTATCTATTCTTCAAATAGTTTTTGAGATTTACACATGATCCTACTTTACAATAATTTGGATAAATTATTTTGTATTCTCAAGATTTGATGATTCATGATTTGAATATTAGTTTAAGTGTTAGCTTTTGTCAACACTAGGATTTATACTTGTACATATCATGGGCCACAAATAAATCTATTTATATTTGTGCTTGAATGCTTATTTGAACCCATGAAATGTGCTTGTATTGCTTAGTTTTGATGATTCATACATCTTTAAACTTATATTCTCTCTTTGGATTTGATTTATGATCATGTGCTTTTCATTTCATGTATATGTGCATTTTGGCCAAACTTTAAGATATACATGTATACCTCTTGAGTCATTTGCCTTTCATGCAAATCTACATATATGGACTCAATTGCATTAGGGATATGTATGTATGCTTCTTGTGTTGACAAAATATACATATACCTTGAAATATAATTATTTTAAAATAAAGAAATTTTTGTGATGATTTTCATGCTTTCAAAAATTTATGTTTTAAAGGAATATTGAACTTTATTGCTATTTTTCATGATGCCATGTTCCACATAACACTAGTACACTCACTTCTTTTCAATATGGACTTTATGGATACTAGAGTGTTTTTAGTGCCTTGTGTTTCATTGATATTTCATGAAAAACTTTTGATTTATTCCTTGATTGAAGGATTCCGTACTAGTTGTTAAACACCTTCATTTAACTAGTTCGAATTCTTCATGTGATAGATTATATGATATATACACTTAAGCTTAATTTTCAATTGGTATCATTGGATATTTTCAATTGGTATCAATTTGACCTCTTATGTATATACTCATATTTTTGCTTTCCCATATATGTATGTATCACCTTCAATTGATATTAGTTCTTCATACATATATATGATTTGTTGTGTGCTTGTATCTAAATGGACTTATATTTTTAAAGCACAAAGTTGTTAATGCTAAGCTTACTTCAAAACTTATTTATCTTCAAGCTTATGCATTGTATTTCATAATTGGTATCAAAATTCAAAATTTGGTTGTTCTACATTTGGTACCTTAAAAGAAAATATTGTATTTTAAGATATTTCAAAATTTTGTTTTCATAAGAAAATTTCAAAATTTTTAATTTGTATTGCCTATATGCAAGGAGAGCTTAACATCTCTTCTACATATAGATCTTCTTGATTGATTTAGATTACCCCTCCTTGATTTCTTTATTTTTGACAAAAAGGGGGAGAAAATTTGTTTGATGTATTTTACTTTGAACCCTTTGTTGATGATTGACAAAAAGGGGGAGAAGAATTTGAGATTTTATATGCATGTCTTCCTTGTGTAAGGGGGAGAAGATTTTATGTTCATGTATATATGTTGTGGTTTGCAAATAATAGGAGAAAAAGATTTGATTTTGTGTTATCTCCATTCATTTGCATACATGTCATGTGCTTCATTGTCTTGCAAATAATAGGAGAAAAAGATTTGATTTTGTGTTATCTCCATTCATTTGCATACATGTCATGTGCTTCATTGTCATATCTTTATCATTTATTTGGTATGCATGAGTTAAGGGGGAGCTTCTTTGAAGCTTTACTTTAATCCATGCATATATAATTTCATGAGTTTTGTCATCATCAAAAAGGGGGAGATTGTTGGCCCAAAGGCCTATCACCCTAGTTTTGATGATGATCAACTCATGAAGTTATATTTACTAATGATCTTGTATTTAATTAGTGACAGATTCCTTATCAAGATCTTAGTAGGTGTGGAGCTTCAACAAAGGATTTAAAGACAAGTTGGAAGCTAGCACCGGTTGATTCACGAGCCTATGCATCAAGTACACATCTAGAGATGAGCTCGGTGGATTACTTTTGGACCAAGTCAAGAAGATGAGAAGCCTTCAAGGGAAGACTTCAAGAAGTTGAAGACTTGTGTCTAGGTATAAGATTTTGTTTTGTTTTAGTTAAAATGTAAAGGATAGAATAGTTGGTGGATTGCTCAAGTTCATATCACACACACACTCTTGATTTATATGTGTTTTCATAAAAGATTTTTAGTTCTAGAAAAATACCGTTTTGGTTTTTGGTGTTTCAAATATACATGTGTTTTTAACCAAAACCATTTTAGAACTCTCGACCGTTCTGCTAATCTACTCGACACTCTTTTAGTCTTTTAGTCATAACTTTTGATTCTCTTATTCAATTAACATGATTTAAATTGCATTTTAAGATGACTTTCAGAGCTACATTTAATATTCAATAATCGTTTTCTGATTTAAATGTTAAGAATGTCAAATATTGGGTTGAAGTCTGAAAAACAGTTTACAGTTTCTGATTTGATACCTTTTAGTATTTTATTGATAACTTTCAAATCCGAACTGATATTGATTTGATTTAAGTTGCATTAGAAAGAAGACTTCAATATCTACAAATTCATCATATATACTTATTCCCAAATTCGAATGTTTTAGACCTCAAAACTGTGCTCCAAGTTAACCCATTGCACAGAGGTCGGTCGACCGGGCCGGCGACCGACGTGCACAAAACTGTGCACGTTTTGTGCGGTCGACCGGAACTGAGAGCAGTGCTCTCTGTTCTTCCCGGTCGACCGGGCCAGTCGACCGGAGGCTGTAACGGTCAGATTTTTGACCGTTACCGGTCGACCGGCCGGTCGACCGGCAGCTCTGACAGACCCCACGGTCAGATTTTTCTGACCTCTATAAAAGGGGGTTTTGTCATTGTTTTAAGCCAAGATTTTAGGAGAGCTTTTGTCCAGTTATTTCCATTCTTTTAGCAGAGTTTTCTCCACAAAATAGAGTGCCAATATTTCCTATCAAAAGGAATTTTATCAAGAGAGTGTTTATTGTGATTTCTTGAGTTTTCCATCAAAAGTTCTTTCCTTGATTTCTCACACTACACTTGAGCATCCATTGAGCTATTCATCCTATAGGTGTTGTAGTGAGAGTTTTTGTAGGTGATCAAGTGTTTAGATCACCAAGATTTCATCTTGTACTTTGAGGAGACGGGCAAGTGTGCTCGTGGTTGTTTAGGGTTCGGGTGCGAACTCTTGTAGCTTGAGGTGCGGCCTCGACGAGCCGGTGGGCTTGTGGTGTGTAAGGGACTTTGGGAGTCCGAGGGCTTGTAGGTGTTGCGGCACCAAGGAGAGATCCGGTTGGATCGTGCATAGTGGAAATCCTTCGTGTGTCGAAGGCGGGGATGTAGAGCAAGTGTGCTCGAACCTCGAAACAAACCCTTTGTGTTTGCGATTGCTCACTCTTGCTCTCTCTCTTTCTCTTTGTCTCTTTTATATCTTGCATTCAATTATTGTCTATCTTTATATGCTTGATATACCCTTGTGCTTAATTGTTATATAATTGCTTGGGATTGATTGTCTAACACTTGTATTCAACCAAGAGAGCCAACGCGGCACCTTAACCCATTTCAAGGGGAATCTAGAGGAGCTTGTCCAGAGCCCTTAAGGGGAATTCGGCAACACTCTTGGTTATACATAAGTGTTTAATTAAAAGAAGTTTTATTTGGTCATCTTAGTTTTAATTCCGCATCATTTGTTCATAAGTGACCATTAGATTAGCCTTCACCTATTCACCCCCCCTCTAGGTGAACTTACAATTTACCCTATAGACTTCATTGTTCTAGAGACGCAACCCGTACATAATCACAGAGCATAGACACTTGTCATTCTCGGACGTCCTTTCCTAGCCACTGCAAATGCAATCATCAACTGTAGGAATGGCTCGATGTGATTAGTCGCTAATGTTGCATATTAAATATCATATTTCCATACTTATTTTAGAATAAAATCCTGCATTGTCCTAATTAAATGCTAATTTTATTTGCAGGCCCATTCTTCAAGGAGATGAAGAGAAATGAGCCAAAAGCCCACCAAAATTCTGAATTAAATCAGAATTAATTCACACACACTGAATCAGGGCAAAATCAAGAGGTTGAAAATTGGTTGAGAAGAATCCTCTTAGAATCGATCGGTTAAAGCAAAGATCAAGCAAGTTTGATTCAGATTCTGACTGGATACATTTTAGTATTCGAATCATAACTTTTGCTACAGAATCTCAATTCTGATGATTCAAGATTATCCAGAAAGCAGACTGACAGAGCTACAACTCTTATGTTGATCATTATTTTTAATTCTGTCATTTTATAAGTGATATTCAGCAATCAACAGGCCAACAAACTACAGATCAGAACTGAATATCCACCTCAAATCAAGTTTGAAGATAAGGGGAGTTCAAAAATTGCCAGATTTACTTATCTTCATACTCCTCTACCCTCTCCATTTTCTCCTATAAATACCTGCACTCAAAGGCAAAAGGGACGACCATGCAGATTAGGATTTTAGACTAGTTTTTCCATTTCTTAGTTTAGGTTTTTGTTTTTCTTTTTCATGTAATTTAGTTTTCATTTATGTAATTCTGAGGAGATCAACTTTCATCGAAGAACAAGACTGAAGCTTGAGCTAAAAGTGACAATTGGTGTAAGGTTTTATTTCTTTTCTTCGATTGTTATGAAATCAAATCGATGCTATTTCCTTGTATGTTCTTTTTAGTTCTCTTCTTCTTTTCTATTTTACCTTTCTTTTTGGTACAACTGTCTTCCAAGTGAGTCTAAAAGCATCGAAAGAGCCTTGCCTTTGCGAGTGCCACCGATAGCTCATGACGATGGAATTGTGAGTCTCTCTGTATCATTTCATGCTTGCGTATCTTGATGATGTAATGTGGAAGAGACCAACACTCGACTCTTATGGGCTATGCGCTAATTGCCTCCAATTCAAGGTAACATTGAAGCTAAGAACTCAAGGTAAGCTTTTGGTGAAAAGAAGGTAAATATTTGTTTTCTTTTCTTTTTCATTTCTGTAAATTAAATCACCACATCTTCCAACTCTTTCTTCTCCACTCCGTTTGTACATAGTCGCTTTTATGGTTTTCTGATTTTCTACCTTCTTCATCTTTCATATTCTTCTTAACTTTAACTATAACTTTCTTTTTCATTTTTATAACTTTAAAACAAAGAAGAACTCTCGTTTTGTTTACGTAAAGATTTCAATAAAGAACTGTAACGCTTCCATCGCAAACCCTCCTTGTGGATCACGACCCGCATAGCCACTTGCTATAGCGGAAGAATTGAGCACTTGCACATTTTTATTATAAGTTCTGAAATTTCGTATTTTTTGTGCAGGTTTTGCCTCAATCAAATTTTGGCGCCGTTGCCGGGGAGGGTAAACGGTTTTTATTGAAATCTGAATTTTTATTGCAAATTTTTTAGAACTAAACGAATCTTCTTCTCTGTTGCAGGTTACAGGTTGAAGAAAACAGGAACTTTGCATTGCAGTAACATATAAGTGGACCTGGGCCTCTGCTCTCGAAAGCAGAGACCAGGATCCCTCCAAATTGCCGCAAAATCCTGGCTTTTGCCGCAAATTTGCGGCAATAAGGAGTGCACTACTGATCATTTTTCTGCAGGGTCTCTGATTCTGCAAAATACTTCTGCTGCATTACTTAATTTCCTGTATTATTCACCCTATACCTGCTTAATAAAGTCAACAGTAAAAAATTGGTTGTAATCGTTAAAAGTTGATTAGACATTTGCATTTCTAGGCACGTGTCTTTTCAATTCATTTACTTTTACTGTTGAAGAGTGCTGGAGCAAGGTATGTTTGAATTGCATCTAGAATAGGACTATCTCTTGGTTGATTTATATCGCTTAGAGTGCATCTTATTTATCTTGTACACTTGCACAAAAACTGATCTTAAGGGCACCACCCAGTAACAAGATAAGGTGGGGATTTAATCACCCTTCCTTAGCCCAAAAATCAGAATCCAAGCACTCACTAACCCAAGCCTAACTAAAATCGAGTAGACGTTGGCCCTAGGGACATCCCGGACTCAATTAGGAGATTATCCTAAGGGGGAACAATGTTGGAACCTAACTCTTGCAAAATCAGTGTCTAGGAAAGGGATTGAGGGCCGAAAGCCCGAAGGTTGGTGGTTATTTAATTAAGGAACGTCCTTGACGGAAAACCTCCCACCAACCTTGCCCTGACCTGGCTGATTAGCTTGTGGTTAAAGTCTACATTAGACCTCCCGTGGACAGTCAACCAGTTAGGAGTCGTCTAGGTCCTAAGTCTACCCTAACCTAGGCTAGAATTTTTCTTTTTTGTTTGTTTATTTGGTTGTTTTTCTTTGTTTGTATTATATTGTGTGATATGGACTATAATAATAATTTTTTCAACTATAATAATAATCCATATTACACATCAAACTATTTTTCGGATATTACCAACCCGGCATATCATGACTTTAACCAACCTAGTGTGCCGGATTGGTCTTATCCGAATCAATATTACCCATACCCCCATCTAATAACTATAATTTCCATAATGATTTCAACTCTTCACCGAGTCAGTGGGGATTCAACTCCCCCGAGCATAATTTCCAACCACCTTGCCCTCCTTCTCCACCCAGTCCATATTATGTTCAAGATTCATACTCAGTTCCACCCGTCCAAAATAGGAAACCATCAATTATGGAAATGAGTATGCGTGAGTCCAAACACAAATCCCAAAATCTGATGGACTCACAATTTCACTACCACTTCCAAGACAATTCTTCATCTTTTCATCAAAACAATGAACCTATCCACTATGAAAAGATGCTTGAAGCCATGACTCAGGCTCAAAACACTCGTAATCGTGACATAGATATGATGGTCGAATCTCTACGTTCCCACCGTCCTGATGTCACTAACTATTCTATTAGAGCCGAAGAGTCATGTAGTTTTGGAAATCAAGATTCCATTTCAGAACAACCATGTGAACATACCCAAACTCCAAATAATATTGATAGTTTGGCTAGTTTTCCTTTTCCTGAAATAGAACTTGAAAATGATTATGATCCTGAACCCCAACTTCGTGATTCAATTCCATTTCCTGATTCGATTATGACTCCGGTATCTTCACCTGACTTCAATCTTTTCCCGGAGTCAACATTGGATCCTGTGCCAATTCATAAAGAAATTGAATCACCTATATTTGAGGATCGTGTTGAACTTGACCAACTTTACAATTTTGAAAATCCCATGGATAAATTGGCAAGTTCTCCAATTTTTGATATTGAACTCAATGAGATATGTGACCTAGATTCTCACATATGTGATCCAGTTCAACTTTCTGAATCAATATTGACTCCTGTTGTATTACCAAACTTGAATAATATTCTAGAGTCAGTTTTGATTCCTCCACCTATCCTTCCTGAACTGGAATCACCCATATTAGGTCACATTCCATTGTTGGAAAATACATGTGGACTGGAGTTTCAACTTCTTGACTTGGACCCAATTTCTGAACCAATTTCGACTCTTGAACCTTTACTTGACTAGGTGACCTGAGTCGGTATTAGTTCCTGTCCTTCCTGAGTCCAAGTCAACTGTTCTATCATTTCATACTCCATTCTGGGACGAGGTGGTTGACAAATTTGACTCCGAAATCAATTATGGAATTTGGAAATTAGATGGGGTTCAATTTTTAATAAAATTCTTAATGGATTTATCTTTTTAGTGGGTCATATTAAAGATAGTGCTGGTGGGTTCCTTCGAGACCCAAGAAAAGTTGATTGGGCCATGTTTCGTGGACCAATCAGACCACCACCGGAACCACCACCTTAAGGTAACCTTTTCCTTCCCTGCCGTCTTTTTCGTGCATCTATGCATTAATTCATACATTGAGGACAATGCATGAGATAGGTGTGGGGGAGGGTCTAACATAACTTTTCTTTTTCTTTAAAAAAATAAAATAAAAAAAATTGACATTTTTCTTTACTTTTAAAAAACTTTTTGAAAAATAGAAACAATATTTTGACTTATTTTTGTAAGAAATTAAGTTAATTTTAAGGAATAGGAAAATCCAAATTAGGATTTCTTATACTTGGTCAAAATAAGATTATTTGTTTGATTTTTAGGGTTAGGAAGATAATTTGTCAAAGTAATTTAGTCTTGATCTTTACCTTGATGAAATATGCATACTTCATACACTTACACACTTAGGGTTCAAAAACAAAGATTCTTATGCCTTATAATATATATATATATATATATAAAAATAAATAAGTCTAATTATTGATTAGCTAGGTGCTTTGGCCTAAGCAAGCCTTAGTATTTATGCGAAAGATAATTAGATAAGTTTGAAAAAAAAATGAATAAGTCTAATTATTGATTAGCTAGGTGCTTTGGCCTAAGCAAGCCTTAGTATTTATGCGAAAGATGATTAGATCCTCTGATTAAGCTGGGTATCTGTGCCTAATAAAGCATGAGTATTCACGCCTAAAAGAGGTTCATATAATAAAATCCTTAGTTTTGTGGCCTTGTCTGCTCGAGTCCTTAAGTCCTAGGGGTGTCTTCTCACCTGGTGCCCTAAGACCGTTTGGTTTGGGAGTCATCGATTAGAGGCTCGTTACATGGACAGATTAGAAAGCCTAATAGAACTAAGGAATAATACCACAAAAAAAAAAGTATATATATAAATAAATAAGGCATAAGAGTTAGAGTTAATGAACCCTTAGTCAAAATTTTCACAGTCACAAGGTGCATATGACTTAGGGTAAAGTAATAGACTAGATGAGAAGTACAATTTGACTCCTTACTTTGATTGATAACAAATTTTTGAATAGAGACTAAGTTTAGGAATGAAAGATTCGGTTTTCCTATAACTTATAGATTGCTTAGATCTCACAATCATATTTCAAATATTTTTCTCTTTCAAAATGCTTTTCGAAAATACTAACTCTTTATTTCCCTTTCTTTATGGATTTTGTGGGTGCAATCCGCTGAAAACCCTCACGAGACAAAACTCGTCCTCTAGGGGGAACCTAGAGGTTTAACGGCTTGTTGCACATGCTCAGCGCAATCGCGCGACCTGCGAAAGTGTCTAATAATCCTTAGTATAGTTTAGTTGTTTTGCTCGAGGACGAGCAAAAGATAGGTATGGGGGTGTGATTAGTCGCTAATGTTGCATATTAAATATCATATTTCCATACTTATTTTAGAATAAAAGCCTGCATTGTCCTAATTAAATGCTAATTTTATTTGCAGGCCCATTCTTCAAGGAGATGAAGAGAAATGAGCCAAAAGCCCACCAAAATTCTGAATTAAATCAGAATTAATTCACACACACTGAATCAGGGCAAAATCAAGAGGTTGAAAATTGGTTGAGAAGAATCCTCTTAGAATCGATCGGTTAAAGCAAAGATCAAGCAAGTTTGATTCAGATTCTGACTGGATACATTTTAGTATTCGAATCATAACTTTTGCTACAGAATCTCAATTCTGATGATTCAAGATTATCCAGAAAGCAGACTGACAGAGCTACAACTCTTATGTTGATCATTATTTTTAATTCTGTCAATTGATAAGTGATATTCAGCAATTAACAGGCCAACAAACTACAAATCAGAACTGAATATCCACCTCAAATCAAGTTTGAAGATAAGGGGAGTTCAAAAATTGCCAGATTTACTTATCTTCATACTCCTCTACCCTCTCCATTTTCTCCTATAAATACCTGCACTCAAAGGCAAAAGGGACGACCATGCAGATTAGGATTTTAGACTAGTTTTTTCATTTCTTAGTTTAGGTTTTTGTTTTTCTTTTTCATGTAATTTAGTTTTCATTTATGTAATTCTGAGGAGATCAACTTTCATCGAAGAACAAGACTGAAGCTTGAGCTAAAAGTGATAATTGGTGTAAGGTTTTATTTCTTTTCTTCGATTGTTATGAAATCAAATCGATGCTATTTCCTTGTATGTTCTTTTTAGTTCTCTTCTTCTTTTCTATTTTACCTTTCTTTTTGGTACAACTGTCTTCCAAGTGAGTCTAAAAGCATCGAAAGAGCCTTGCCTTTGCGAGTGCCACCGATAGCTCATGACGATGGAATTGTGAGTCTCTCTGTATCATTTCATGCTTGCGTATCTTGATGATGTAATGTGGAAGAGACCAACACTCGACTCTTATGGGCTATGCGCTAATTGCCTCCAATTCAAGGTAACATTGAAGCAAAGAACTCAAGGTAAGCTTTTGGTGAAAAGAAGGTAAATATTTGTTTTCTTTTCTTTTTCATTTCTGTAAATTAAATCACCACATCTTCCAACTCTTTCTTCTCCACTCCGTTTGTACATAGTCGCTTTTATGGTTTTCTGATTTTCCACCTTCTTCATCTTTCATATTCTTCTTAACTTTAACTATAACTTTCTTTTTCATTTTTATAACTTTAAAACAAAGAAGAACTCTCGTTTTGTTTACATAAAGATTTCAATAAAGAACTGTAACGCTTCCATCGCAAACCCTCCTTGTGGATCACGACCCGCATAGCCACTTGCTATAGCGGAAGAATTGAGCACTTGCACATTTTTATTATAAGTTCTGAAATTTCGTATTTTTTGTGCAGGTTTTGCCTCAATCACGATGCGTCTAACTTTTGGAGATATGACAAAAGAGGTGAATGTTTTCCACCTGGGAAAACAACCTCGAGATTTGGATAATGAGTCATTTGAAGTGAACTTAATCGAGGGTTTAACAAGTGAACATGACATGGAGGTTGAATATGAGTCCGATGAAGAATTTGAGTTGGAGTCTGATGACTTTAACCTTGATTAGATTGTTGAGTCCACTATGGAATGGGCCACTAATACCACCCCTATTCTTCCCTTACACCAAGAACAGCCATTGATAGATCCTGTCCCTTCTTCTGAGCTTAAGGTTCTTCCTAACCATCTCAAGTACCAGTACTTGGATGAGAAAGAAGCTTTTCCCATGATCATTGCATCCCATCTCATGAAGCAACAAGAAGAGGACCTTCTTACAGTGTTAAGAGAAAATCGAGAAGCCATTGGTTTGACCATGGCTGACGTAAAGGGGATTAGTCCTTCCACAGTACAACACCGGATTCATTTGACGGAGGATGCTAAACCAAAAACGTGACCCACAACGTAGATTGAACCCAATCATGCAGGAGGCTGTTAGAACTGAGATCTTGAAGCTGTTAGACAATGGTATTATCTATCCCATATCTGATAGCCAATGGGTATGTCCAGTCCACGCTGTGCCAAAGAAAGCAGGATTTACCGTGGTGAAAAACGATAAGAAAGAATTGGTACAAACACGACTTCCTACGAAGATTCGAGTTTGTATCGATTACCGAAAATTGAACACTGCTACACGTAAAGACCACTTTTCCCTCTGTTCATTGACCAAATGCTCGAGAGATTAGCGGGGCATGAGTACTACTGTTTCCTGGATAGATATTCAGGATATAATCAAATCCCTATCGCTCCCGAGGATCAAGACAAAATCACCTTCACCTGTCCCTTTGGAACATTTGCATACCGAAGAATGCCCTTCGGTCTATGCAATGCTCCCGCAACATTTCAACGTTGCATGCTGAGTCTTTTTTCAGACATGGTGGAAAGATTCTTGGAGATTTTCATGGATGATTTTTTGATTTATGGCGATTCCTTTGAACAATGCTTGTACCATCTTAAGCTGGTTTTACAACGCTGCTTGGAGAAAAACTTGACACTCAACTGGAGAAGTGTCACTTTATGGTCAAGCAAGGAATCATTCTTGGCACGAAGTTTCAAATAAAGGAATTAAGGTTGATAAGTCTAAAGTGAAAGTAATATCAAAGCTCCCTGAGCCAACATGCTTAAAAGACATTAGATCATTTTTAGGGCACGGCGGTTTCTATAGACGATTCATTCAAGGGTTTAACAAAATTGCTAGACCTTTGATAAATCTCTTAGGAAAAAATGTACCCTTTAAATTCGATGAAGAATGTTTACAAGCCTGGGAGGAGCTTAAGTGTAGACTTGTCTCAGCGCCGATTATTTCTGCACCAGACTGGACCAAGCCATTCGAGATTATGTGTGATGCCTCGGATTATGCTATCGGCGCTGTTCTAGGGCAGCGTATTGATACTAGGCAACACGTAATCTACTATGCTAGTAGGAACTATGCTAGTAGGATGCTGAATGAAGCCCAACTCAATTACACAACTACTGAAAAGGAATTTTTAGCTGTTGTGTTTGCGTTGGAAAATTTCGCCAATACCTATTAGGGTCCAGGACAACTATTTTCACCGATCACTCCGCCCTTAAGTACTTAATGTAAAAGAAGGATGCAATGGCAAGACTTATTCGATGGATACTTCTTTTGCAAGAGTTTGACTTGAAAATCAAGGATAAAAAGGGCGTTGAGAATGTGGTAGCCGATCACCTGTCTAGAATCCCCAATGCACCAAATGAGAAAATACCAATAAATGACAATTTCCCTGACGAACACATTTTTACAATGTGTAGAGAGCCCTAGTATGCTGATATAGCGAATTACCTTGCAACCGGGCGAACACCTTCCAATTGGTCAGGTCAGGACAAACATCGCTTCATGAGTCAAATGCGGTTTTTCTTTTGGGATGAACCGTATTTATTCAAATATTGTCCTGACCAGATAATGCGAAGGTGTCTTCCTGAGGATGAACATCAGAGTGTCTTGACATTCTGCCACAAGCTAGCTTGCGGTGGACATTTTGGTCCACGAAAAACTGCTGAGAAAGTACTTCAGAGTGGATTTTACTGGCCTACTCTCTTTAAGGATGCATATACTTTCTGCAAGCTATGTGACAAATATCAAATGACGGGTCGAATTACTCGGAAAGACATGATGCCCCTTACACCCATCTTGGAGGTCGAAATTTTTGAGGGGCATTGACTTCATTGGACCCTTTCCTTTGTCCTACGGCAACCAATACATTTTGGTGGCTGTAGATTATATTTCCAAATGGGCTGAAGCAATTCCAACGAGGACAAATGACAACCAAGTTGTCATCAAGTTCTTACGGGAAAATATCATCTCACGCTTCGGAGCCCCCCATGCGATAATTAGTGATAACGGGAGCCATTTTTGCAATCGGGCTTTTGAAGCCCTAATGCGCAAATACACTATTTCTCACAAATTATCCACGGCATATCATCCTCAGACTAACGGGCAAGTGGAAGTCACCAACAGACAAATCAAACTCATATTGGAGAAAACCGTTGGACAGAATCG
Source organism: Agave tequilana (assembly GCA_038442645.1). Taxonomy (NCBI): domain Eukaryota; kingdom Viridiplantae; phylum Streptophyta; class Magnoliopsida; order Asparagales; family Asparagaceae; genus Agave; species Agave tequilana. The sequence goes on from JAVJIF010025965.1 coordinate 58,853, forward strand.
TAAAGATTGGTCCATCAAATTAACTGATGCCTTATGGGCATACAGGACCGCTTACAAGACTGTCCTTGGTATGTCTCCATATCGAGTTGTATTTGAAAAACCCTGCCACTTGCCTGTGGAGCTAGAACACCGAGCTATGTGGGCATTAAAGCAGCTGAACTTGGACTTGGACAAAGCCGGTGCTTTGAGAAAATTGCAAATATCCGAGCTAGAAGAGCTGAGAAATGAGGCATATGACAATGCTCGGATAGCAAAACACAGAACTAAGCTCTTCCATGATAAATCCATTCATCGGAAAATTTTTGTCTCATGACAAAAGGTTCTGTTATATAACTCAAGACTCCACCTCTTCCCTGGTAAATTGAAAACCAGGTGGTCAGGACCGTACATTGTTCAAAAGGTCTTCACACATGGTGCCATTGAAATTTTTGATCCAAAAAATGGCAATACTTTCACTTTCAACGGTCAACGCTTGAAGCCGTTTTTTACCACTGAGTTCGAGTCACAAGATGTTCACGAACTGGGTCTTTATGACCCAATCTACATGTGACCATTTCATTTGTACATTTTCCCTGTTCTCCCTGCATATCATTTTGGGACCCCTTTTGTAAATAATAAAAATAAAAATAAAAATAAAAATAAAAAATTATAAAGAAAAAAATAAAAATGTAATAACTACAAATAAGTGGACTTTGGTGCTAAATGGCATCAAGAACTTCCTTCTCTTCATGAATTCCTTTTAAATCACCCTAGGGATTGTAAATACCTAATTCAACCTAGGGTAATTTTGGGAATTCATCTCTTTCAGTCACCTATAAATATCCTCTAAGCCCGAGTCTCTCCCCTTACCCTAGATCTCAATTCAGATCTGAAACGCCCCACTCCAGCGCCGTCCTTCAATCTTTTTTCCACCTCTGACTCCTCTTCCCTGTCGCGTTTTCTCGGCAAAAGCCGCGCCTCCACGGCCGTCTGAGCCTCTCAGGAGCGTCGCCAAGTTCTATTGCAGTCGCTGTTCTCTGCTCTTGTCCGATCCAGTGCCCGATCATCTGATTTCTCTGCTGTGAGTGCCCTCTGCAATTAGGATTTTGTTTCCCCCACGTATTCGGGGGCTGGCTTGCATTCTAATTCTCTGATCTCTTACGTTACTTTACATCCTTTAGCATGGCACCATCATTATTTGCAGAGAAAGATTATTCAAGAATTTTTAGTGATAATAATGGGTATGGGCATATTTTTCTAGATAGAATCCGTGCTTGGGATTGGTATGCTCTAGTGTATGATAATTCCGATCGTGAAGCATATTATTGTCCTGAATAAGTTAAATCATTTTACACTTCCATTGATCATGCTTCAGTAAATTTAGACACGTACCAATTCGCGGTTCATATGCCCCTGGGTGACATCTTTATCACACTTCCTCTACTTGAGGAACTCACTCACGTCCCTTGTTACCCACAACACAGCGACCCCCTTCCTCTTATTGATTACATGTCCATCATGGGGGCCCGCTGTACAGAGCAGGACCGAGGGCTCAAAGCCAGTACCACTTTTCGTAATGTGCATTGCGTTGGTCGATGGATCCAACGCAATATTCTAGGACTGGACCACACCACGTCTTTCAACAGGCCTGTGCTGCAAATAATACACGACCTCATGACTCGGTAGCACACAATCTGTATCAACAAAACCATCTTCCAGTGTATCATTGCCAATTCCTCACGCACACGTGGTGCTAAAGATTCACACCTTATTCTGATTACTCGTCTCTGTAGGACTTTCCTACCGGATGATGTGTTTGACGCATATGATAGGGTATTTATAGCATACCAGAGGGCCACTAGTGCCTATAATAGTTGTTTATATGCGATCTGGACCCCTAGTGTCCAGTCCGAAGATGTGCCAGTGGAGTCCTCTTTAGAGGAAAGTTTAGAGGAAGAGGTAGAGCCTGCCTTTTGGCGACAGACCCCCCTGCAGATTCACGTGCATTCATGTTCACCATTTGGCGGGGCATGAAGAAAATATTCTGGGGACAAGTTCGACTGAGAAAACAAGTTAAGGAGCAGACGTCTCGATTAGACCGTATTGAGGACGGTCTTAGGTGTTCACAGTCGGCTGGACCCAGCACCACCGCTGGTCCAAAACGACGAAGAGGGTGAAACTGTTCCTTTACCTATTTCATGCATACTTTATCTTGCATACATTGGGGACAATGCATGAGATAGGTATGGGGGGGTAGATACTAGTTTAGGATTTTTTATTTTATTTTTAGGAATTTTCATTTTATTTTTGGGATTTTTTATTTTCTTTTTAGGATTTTTCATTTTCTTTCTAGAAAAACCTTAAAAAAAAGAAAAAAAGAAGAAAATTTTGATCCATTTTTAAAGAATCAAACTTGATCTTAGGAATTAAGGATACTGTAAAATAAGATTTCTTAATATAAGTCAAAAAGAGGAGTTTTGTTGAATTTTTAGGTTAAGAAAAAAGGATAAGAAAGATTGCTAGATTTTAATTCTCTCTTTAGCATTATATACATTAAACATATTGAAGGATTAATCAAAGACTTAGTGATTCTATTTACACATATATATATAAAAAAAAGAGAAAAAAAGAAAAAGAAAAATATAAATAAATAAATAAATAAAATAATTACTTAACCACTAATTAAGCTGGTTAGTTGTGCCTTAAGAAGCATGGCTAGTCACGCCTAAAGGTGGTTAAGTCCTTAGTATTCGAGGCCTAATTTACTCGAGTCCTTGAACCTTAGGGATGTATCTTCATCTGGTGCCCTAAGACCGACTGGTTTGGGAGTCATCGGTAAAAGGCTCGCTACATGGGTAAATTAGAAAGCCTAAGGAAGCTAAGGAGGTGTAAATAAATAAATAAATAAATAAAAGAAGAAAAAAAGAAAAAAATTTGTATATATTAGTAAATAAATAAACTCTAGTCTAAGAAAAATTCCTCATATATAGATGTATATATACTAGGCTTGATGCAAAATTCGGTTTTCTCTCTATTCCTTAAAAACTTAACCTAAATTGAAGACAAAACTCTAAATAGAAACTTATAAAAAGAAAGAAAAGTTTAGGGTAACCCGAAACCGATAGATCAATGAAATTCTTGAAAAATATGGATCATAATTTTTTTCACTAACATTTTTCTTCTTTCTTTATGGATTTTGTGGGTGCAATCCGCTGAAAACCCTCAGGAGACAACACTCCTCCTCTAGGGTAACCTAGAGGTTTAACGGCTTGTTGCACGAGCTCAGTGCAATCGTGACACCTACGAAAGTGGTTCAATAATTTAGCTAGGATTTTTTTCTCTTTTTCTTTTTGCTCAGGGACGAGCAAAAGCTAGGTATGGGGGTGTGATTGGAGTTCATTTTTGTATCATTTTTCACTTCCATATCATGCTTTATATGAAGAAAAATAAGATTTTTATTGCTTTTTTCTCTCTTTTTTCAGGTCCACCATTAATGGAGATGAAGGCCCATAAACAAGAAATTTACAAGGAATTAAGGGATTAATTAAAGAGCCCAAAAGAAGAAGCCAAAGGAGAAGCCTAGGTCTGGATTCGTTCACCGATATTCCCCACTTTCTAGAAGGTCCAGCGAGGCATACGGAAGATAACAGAATGGCAAGCATCTGGCCATTGAGCCAGCGTTTAATCCCACGGCTGCGATTTGAGGGCCTCACCCTGGAGCCTATAAATAGACCCCTAGGGCCTCTGCAAAAAGAGAGGAGAGAAGAGGAGAGAAGAGCCTTGTATTTTTGAGAGAATTGTAGGGATTTTCTCTAGCTTTCTTTAGTTGCTCTTGTAATCTTCTTTCTCCTTCTAGAATTCAGCAAAGAGAGAGAGAGAGAGTGAGAGATCTTGTAATTGGAGAGGTGACAACTCAAATGCAAGAATTGATCCTTCTTTCTTCTTATCTTTACTCATTCTAGTGCTTTACTTTCTTGTGCTTTACTTTGTTCAAACTTTTATTACCATTGCATCTTCTTCTACAATGAATTGTTGTGTGCTTTTTATTTCAATGTCTAGCTAACTCTCTAACATGACTAGCTAACTTCTAACTTTACTAACTACTAACTCTTGGGTGATTGCTAATTCATGTGATTCATTGGATGCTTTATTGTAGTCTTGTAATTTCAAGTCTTTATTATCCCAAATGAAGATGAGTTACTTTAATTCTTTGCAAATACTTGTTTTCATTCTATATGATTCATGTGAGCCTCATTTAGAGCCTTGTCTTTAGAACAAGTGCCTTGATGGAGCATGGAGATGGAGCACCTAACTATGCTATTGATTAGTAGTACAACTTTCTTACTTCAATGCTAGCTCGAGTATGGCTTTTGGACTAATGAATCTTGTATCTTCTTCCTTAGCATTACCTTGAGTGACAATCCTTGATTCCACCACTAAAAATCTATCTCGAGAGTCGATGAATCAATGAGGCTACAAGTCAAGTCGAGAAGATCACTCATCCTCGACATGGGAAAATATTTTGACCAAACAAGCAAGACAAACCTTTGCCGATGAATCAACATGAGGTATGCATCACCCTATGAGATTAGTAAGTTAGTAAACTAGAAGAGTTAGCTAGTCATGTGTCCGGTCGACCACCAGAGCCTTGCATAGGCAATTTCAGATCTGAAAACTGGGTTTGTAATTTTTCTAAAAAATCCAATTAAACTCTAAAAATCCACAAAAATAGTTTCTAACATTCTCTTTAAAATACAAACATGTGTGAAAAATTTCAACACATATTTCAACTAATTTGAACCATTTTTGTGTTCTGAAAATTTTGCTGAAAAGCAAAACTTGTATTTTTCCAAACTTAGATTTTTCAATTGAATATTCATTTTGTCCAAAACTCAACCAAATACAAAAACATGATATTAAAAACTTTTAAAGCATGATGCATATGGATATACTCCAATATACATGAGAGATATATATATCAATGTTTTTGGCTTTAATTCTGAAAATATGTTTTGTTAAAACACAAAACTCAAACTCATGGATAGGTATACCAAAACTAAGTTTGTTCAAGATATGAAGCATATATGTATATAGACCAAATCTAATATACATAAAAACATGTAAACTTGTTTTGAATCTATCTATTCATGAAAACCAAGATCGGTTAAACCAAAAACCGAAAACCGAAAACCGATAAACATGAAACGTGTGTGTGTTGTGAACTTGAGCATATCACACTATCTAATCTTTAACACATAGATCTAAACAACATCTAAACTAGGTACCGAAGTCTTCTTGACGAACTCTGTCTTCAAGCCGACTCGATCCAAACGTGATCCACCGAGCATGACTCCAACGAGGGCTAGATATGAACTTTGACGCTCGAGCTCTTGAATCACCATGTGAAAGCTTCCAAAACATCTTTATTGAAGCTAGTCACCTACTATTATCTTGGTTAATAATCTGAAACTAAACATCACAAGATAATTAGTAACTATAACTACATGAGTTGATTATCATCAAAACTCGAGTGATGGGCCTTTGGGCCAACACAAAAGCCCACCAAATTCTGATTTAATTCAGAATAAATTCGAAATCAAGAAATTAGGGCAAAATCTTGACATATCAGAGAGGTTGAAAACCGGTTAAAAGAATCCTCCCAAATCAAGCTGTTGAAGCCAACAATCAAAGGTTGTTTCATCAAATCCTAGAGCAAAAATGAGAAAACCAGCAGAAGATATGGGAGAATCATCAAACCAGGAGCACCCACCATTTGGGTGTGGCCATCTGGCCACACCAGGACCGCGGAAACGCGGCCCTAGCCGCGTTTTCGCGGGCCGCGTTTCCGGGCTCTATTAAAGAGGTTGGGGGAGCGTTTGCTCCCCCAATCTTTCTATGATTTCCCCCCTCTAGTTTTTCCCTATAAATACCAGTTTCAACAGAGAAGAAAAGAGTGAAGACTAGGATTAGAATTTTTGTTTATTCTTTAAGGATTTTGGCTCTTTGTTAGATAGTGTAAAAGTTATATTTTGTTTTGCAATTTTTAGTTCAGTACAAATACCTGTGAGAGAGAGGAATTGAGTGCTTGTAACTTGAAGATTGAAGTGACATCAATACAAGAATCGAGCTACATTTTCTTCCAATCATTTTACGGTATGTCGTACTTTAATTACTTGCTTTGTTCTTTGTTTTTCATGAGTAGCTAAATCGGTTTTCTGGGCTCACTATTACTCCTCTCTCTGATCCCTCTTCTTTTTGAATTGTTTTGATGAAAAGACCCAATGAATCATTTGCATGCCTAACTTAAGCCTTTCTTCTTGAAAGTGTTCTTGAAGGCACATGAGGATGGGTTTGAATTTTTAACTTTTACCTCTTTTCAAAGCGTCTCTTGAACTTGTTTTTATCTCATGCTTGAACTTTTTGATGATTTAACATTCAACTCAAGACGATTTCGTAAAGAAAAGAATTAACCTTTCCAACCATCTTATGTGTTTTGCTTAAAACTTTTTAGAACCAATCTTAAGTTTTGCCTATGATCAAGTTGAGGCATTAAGATTTTCAATTGAAGAACATGTCATTGAGTAGTGAGATAGTGAGCCCAGATTTTCTTCTTCATTAAAAACAACCAATCACTTTTCAAAGCTTTTTTTTAATCACCTTCTCCAAGGCCTTCTCCAAATTTTAAGTTTCTCTTTTAATCATCTCCCTTCTTTTCATTCTCTTTTCAATTAAAAAACTAGAACCATTTTTAGCTTTCTAAACAAAACACCAAAAAGCTTCTATCGCTGTAACGCCCCGATCCCACGGGTACGGAGACGTTACTGCGACGTATAAACACAGGTCAGAAATACCCTCGCGTATATACGCTAAGCATCAGTACAAGTAAGAATCAGAGTACGGAAGCACGTGGTGCATTATACATTCCAACATATGGGTACAATTACAAAGTTATCACCAGATGTGACAAATATTACAAGAATATTACATCACCAATAGGCGCAAATGCGAGAATACAAAGAGATGTACAAGTATGAATAGTATAAAAGGAGGCTCAGAGCCATCACAGGAAAACTCTGGAGCCGAGCAGGGGGGCCTGGAAGGATGGGGATCTGGACGGTCTGCTGGAGATCCAAGCTACCGCTGCGCTTTTCAGGTCAGCAACTGGGATTCTACAAGCTCCAAGCTCCTACATGCTCCAAGCTCCAAGACCTGGACATGAGGATCCAGAGGAGTCAGAACTCCCCGGCGAGTGGTGAGGCGAAAGCCAGATGGCGTGCAAAGATAAGCACACGTGTATCGATAAAACCGAATCATAGTCATGTATTAAAAACCGTGTTGTGAGCAAAAGCATGCAGGAGCAAGTAGATATAAAACAAGTGATATCAAGCAGGAAATACTCATGGTATGATAAGATAAGAACGGAGACTGGTGGAATAGAATACGAGTGATAAAGCAGGGTATGAGCAGCTAATATATAATAATCATAAACTGAAAATTCGATGTAAAACCCAATAGAAGCAAACTCGGTAAATCATACAACGGATCCATAGTTGGCATCTTTTATTATTATTATTACTCATCTAACCCTGATGTCTAGATATGTGAACTAGCGTCCCAGCACACATTTATCCACATCTGAGTAAAGCAAGGTTGTTATTGGAAACCAACGGGGGTATCAACGAACAATGTTTACAGTGGATCCCGTACATGCTCGGGACCACGGTCCAGGGTGTTCCATTGCTGGTGTATGGAACCGGCTACTAGGCCTACAGGAGGGTCTTATAGAATGCCCTTTTCAAGATGGTACCAAGAAGGAGGGAGCCAGCACTCCCCTCGGTCGCCTGGAGGCCCACAGGTCAGACTGAAAGTTTTAGTTGCACAACATACCTAATACCACTGTAAACACGAACATATATTGATAGCCGCAAGTTTCCCCCGACCCAATGTAAGTTGTCCAGTTTTATGGTTTATTAGATAATCATCAGATTTTGGGAATGAGCAGGAACAAGTCAGGAATATCAGGAATACAAGTGTATCAGGAGTACAGTTTGTACTACGATATATCAAGATTGTAATCAAGTTGTCAGGTTATCATTCCCGTTATCATGATAATTATAAGACTCAAGTATATCATGCCAGGTGTCAAGTGATAGCATGACAAGAGGGTGATATTAGGCAGGTGACAAGTCATGTCATAACAGGGAGCACTTGCCAAGTAGCAACATGTCAGGTGTTAGGTGATAAGATATCAGTTGTCAAGTGATACAGACAAGTGTTAGGTATTAGCATGCAATTGACAGGTATTAAGTAATAGCATGTCAAGTGTTAACATATCAAGCATGTACATGGCATGTGATAGAGTAATAGCTGAGCACAATCAAGCGGAGCTGAGCAAGCTGGAGGTATGGACAACAAACAGTGTTTAACACTAGAGCGCCTGGCGAGGTTACCGGGACGACTCAGCTTAAAGTGCGAGTAGAAAATCCGGCAGCATCTCACCTAGACGAATCCAGTGATAAAGCGCTGGGCGCTAAACATGCCTACTAGGCGAAGCTACAGGACCTGACGGTCAAAGCGCACTTATCTTACGAGTTAGTGGGCGAGAGCCCGGAGGCTAAAGTACGCTCGGGGTCTAAGTGCACTCTCGGTATTTACCACGAAACCCATAAGGGTACAAGCCTAGAACTATTGGGTAGCCATCCTGAGAGTGAGCAGAAACCCAGAGTCGGTACAAGAGTACCTACACGAGATGTTAGCACTACACGACTATGCATTCAAACGTAGTGATGTCTATACTGCTGTAGAGTAGAGAAGCCCGGAGGCTGACAGGGCCGGAGGCCAAATATGGAACCCAAAGACAAACGACCACGAAGAGTCGGCCACGCATGGTATAAGCAGTAATAATATCATATCACAGGCATGACAATATATATATATGCAAGAAGTAAACTACCATAATACAAGCATTCGTCACAGAGCAACACATGTCCAGTCATTGGCACTCGGCCACACACAAATACAGGGACCCAGCCCAAAGCAAAATACATATAAATTTATAATAAATAACATGTCGACCCGATGAAGAGGGGAAAACCAAATGGAGGCGAGAACACTCGCCTAAATCTCTGGAAAGGTCGAAAACTCTGAAATCCCCAGAACTCGCGTACGCGCCAAAATATAATAGAATATATATAGACATATTTAGAGAGAGAAAGTAAAGACGAGAGAGAAAGAGTTAGAGAGAGAAAGAGAGAGAAACCTAGAGAGAGAAAGGGAGAATTTTAGAGAAAATCTAGAGAGAGAAAGGGGGAGATCTAGAGAGAGAAAGAGATTAGAGAGAGGAGAGAGAGAATCTGGAGAGAGAGAGAGAGGGCAGTTGAGAGAGAGAGGACTAGAGTGAGAGAGAGATACAAAGAGAGAGAGAGAGATACAAAAAGAGAGAGAGAGATTGTAGAGAGAGGAGAGAGAGTAGAGAGAGTGGAGAGTGAAAGAGAAAAGGGGGGCGGTTGCCCCCCTCTCACTGCTCACGGCCAGGCGAGGAGGCCTGGCCGTGGCCTCTCTTGGGCCGGCGCCGGCGGTCCTCCGGTGGCCGGCGCAGCACCCCAAAGAAAAGAGAGAGAGAGAGAGGGAAAAGGGGAGAGAGAGAAGTGAGAGAGGGGGAGAAAAAGGAAGAGGGGGGCTGTTGCCCCCCTCAGTTCACGCACAGGGGGCCAGGTGGGCCCCCTGGTCGCCCACGGCCGCCGGCGCGCCGCCGGCAGCGCCCATCCCCGGGGTGGCGCCGACCACCCCAAAAAGAGAGGGGAAAGAGAGGAATTTTGGGTTTGGGGGGGAAGAGATTTGTGGTGGTGGTGGAGATGATTTTGGTGGTGATTTGAGGTGGTGGTGGAGAAATTGAGGGAGATGGGAGGAGGAGGAGATGTATGAGGTTGTGGGGGTGGTGTTTGGGTGGAGAATATGGTGGTGGTGGTGGCTAATTTGAAGAAGAAGAAGAAAGATAAGAAGAAGGTGGAGATGGTGGTGGTTTTGAGGAGGAAGGAGAAGGAGATGAAGATGGTGATGTTGTTGGAGATGGAGGAGAGGGGCTTGGCTATCGGAGTTGGGGCCTTCCTCGCCGGCGTTGTGGCCAGAGGTAGTGGGGGTGCGGTTGGGCGTCGGCCACCAATGGAGAAGAAGAAGAAGAAGAAGAGAAAGGAGAAGGAGAAAGAAAAAGAAAAGAAAAAGAAAAGGAAAAGGAGAAAGAGAGATGGATGGGAAAGAGAGATGGATAGGAGAGGGATTTAATGAAAGGGGGGTGACGTGGCGTTGGTGAAGTCGGTGGAAAGAAAAAGAAAAGGAAGGAAGGAAAGAAAGAAAGAAAGAAAGAAGATTCAAAAAATAATAATATTATAATAAAGTGGGGAAATATCGACTGTTCCGGAAAAAATCCCCAAAAATACCCAGAGGTAGAAAACGTCATCCTAAGGAATAATACGAAATTAGTTTTCAGAAATAAAATCCCATTTTCAAATTAAAAATCCGAAAATCAACCGTCGATACCGGTCTACACCGGGTCGGCCGGATTTTGATAAATTCTGAAAAATCCTAGAAAATGTATTAAAGAAGAAATTATGATTCTAAGAAGAAATGTGAAAGCAGAATTCAGAAATTTAATTTCAATTGTAAACTAAAAATCCTGGAATCAAGCAGCGATACTGGCCGACACCAATTCCGGAGGAATTTTGATAAATTCAAAAAATTCTTAGAAAAAGTATTTAGATAGAAAATATAATTTTAAGAAATAATGTAAAAAGCCATTTCTAGTAATTCCACTCCGTTTGTAATTTAAAAATTTGGGAATTGGTCAGCGGCACTAGTCGACACCGGTTTTGAAGATTTTCAATTTAATTCAAGAAAATTCTAGAAAATTATAAAAAATATAAAATATTAGAAAACAATTTTGAAACTGAAATTAGTCAAATCGGAATAGCAAAAGACTAAATCGAGCAATACCATAAGATCGGGTCCCCGGTTCAAACTAGGGCTGACTCCGAGTTCACGAATCCAGATCCAAAGCAAAACGATCATATAAATAATTCATAATACAAAATAAATACAGTAAGTAAATCAAAAATCTGAATACGCAATTAAGTACGTATTCCGGGAGCGGGGTGTTACAATCGCATTCCTCCTCGTGGACACGACCCGTTATCCTAAAGCTACACGGTAATTTCCTTGCTCTTTCAATTTGCAATCAATTTTTGGCGTCGTTGCAAGGGAGGGAACAGTACATTTATTTTTTAACAAGTTTGGTGTGTTGTTTTAGGGACTTGAAGATTCAGATCTAGCATTCAAGCTTTGCAAGAGAAGACTTGCAAATTCTGTGCCCCTACTCTCGAAAGTAGGAAACAGAATTTCAAGAAATTGCATTGCAAAAAGTTGAAAATTTCATTGGACTACTAAAACTCTTTTTTGTAGGACATATTGCTTGCAAAAAATTAAGTTTTTGTATGTTATATTCTTGCTATTTCTGCTATCCACCATCCCTATTTAATCCAACAGTAATTTGAGTGATTGTTAATTGCTTAAAAAACATTTAGACTTGCATTTTAGGCATTTGACTAATTACGTTTATTTTACAATTACTGTTGAAGAGAGCTGGAGACAAGGTACGTATGCATAGCATATAGTTTAGGAAACATTCTTGGGTGATATTTTGCTTTTGAATGTTACTTTTCTGTATCTTGCACACTTTGCACAATAAATTCTAAGGGCAAAACCCAATTCAAGATAAGGTGGGGAAATCATTACCCTTCCTTAGCCCACAAACTATCTCCAAGCACGCACAACCTAAGCCTAAGTAAAATCTGATAGACGTTGGCCTTAGGGACATCTCGAACTCACTAGGAGATTATCCTAAGGGGGAAGGTGTTGGAATTTGACTCCTGCCAAATCAGTGTCTAGGAAGGGGATTGAGGGCCGAAAGCCCGAAGGTTGGTGGTTACTTAATTAAGGAACGTCTTTGACGGATAACCTCCCACCAATCTTGCCCTGACCTGGCTGATTAGCTTGTGGTCACAGTCTACATTATACCTCCTATGGGTAATCAACCAGTTAGGAGTTGTCTAGGTCAAGGTTACCTTAGACTAGGCTTGGTTGATTACTCTTATTGACTGTTGGTAAACTTGTTTGTGATTGTGATTGTGTATGCAAGTGTGGTCAAGAGACCCTAATTCATCTAGGTTGACTAGAAACACATCACCACCCAAGTGAACCAAGACCAGATCCGGTAATGGCTCAATCAACAGCATTGCAGGATAGGTTCTATCCATTAGAACCTTACTTCCATCTTGCATTCTACTTCCATCGGTTGGTGAATACAATTTTAGCTCAAGCCTTAATTCATCAACACACTCCCAAGTTTCATGACTTAGAGTCCGAAAATGCTTACTTCTTCATAAGAGAATTTGAGGAAGTATGTCTAATGATGAAAATCCCACACCTTGTAGATGATGCTATTAGGTTGAGATTTGTCCCTTTCGCTCTTAAGGACTTAGTAAAGAAATGGCTTTACAGCTTAGCGGTCGGTTCTATCACATCTTGGGATGGTTTCATCAAGGTCTTCTTGAAGAAATTCTATCCAATTCATAAGACTGCTCTCATTAGGAAGACCATCATGCAATTCAAGAAAGAACCGAGTGAACCATTTTGGAGGTACTTTGAACGCTTTAAAGATCTCCTTGTCCAGTGTCCGCATCATGGAATAAAGAAATGGCGACAATGCCAAATTCTTTATGACGGTTTAGACTATTCTACCAAAATCCTCTTAGAAAGTATGTGCCAAGGGGATTCTTGCAAAAGGATAAAATGAAGGATGGGATTTGTATGAAAACCTAGCTGAAAAAACCATCCAATGGGAACCTACTACTGAAACCTCTAGGAATCCAAACTCCATCTCTTCAAAAGGAGGTCTCCATTCTATCGAATCATCCATAGCTAATGAGGTGAAGTTAGCGAACCTAGCAAGAAGACTGGAAGCTCTAGAAACTAAGGAACCAAGCTAGTCAATCAAGTCAGCCCAAACCAATTTCTAACTCCGGGCTGTACTTACTGCCAAGCCATGAATCATGTGTTCGAGGAGTGCCCTGTGTTTCAGGCTCAGCAACAATACCATGAACCGATGAATGCGGCCTTTTCAAGGTCAAACGATAATCCTTACGCACCAACGTACAATCCTGGCTGGAGAAATCACCCTAATTTCTCATGGAGCCAAAATAACAATGACCATTCACGATCAAATCACTCTAGCCACTTCCATCATGCAAATAATTCTTCCAATCATCAACCCAACTTTTCTAATTTCCATAATAATTCTCCCAACCATCCACCTAACTTTTTAAACTATCAACAAAACTTTCCCAACCAAGCTCCACAATCCTCCTTCCAGAATCCTCAACTAGAAAGGAGAATGACTGACTTTGAGAGAAACATGGAAAGATACATGAAAAGTCAAGATTCTCTCATGCAAACTATACAGTGGTTAGAGGTTCAAATGAGCCAACTAGCCACTCCATAGAATGAGAGACAAAAGGGTACCCTGCCTAGTCAGCCAATAACCAATCCTAGGAATTCTCAACAAGCTTATTTGGCTGAGGATCAATCATTAAATCAATGTAATGTTGTTCATACATTGAGGTCAGGAAAGAAAGTTGATAATCAAGTGTTAACGCCAACCAATCCCATCCAGCATAACTACAATCAAGCATCCACCTCATCTAATCCAAATCCTTCCAAATCTGACGAATCTGAAAAAGATAAGTCAACCAATTAGGTGCACCAGCCTATAGTACCATTTCCTAATAGGCTGAAAAACAATAAGCAAAATCTACACATGGACAAGATAATTGAGATATTTAATCAAGTGAAGATAAATGTGTCACTTCTTGATGCCATCCAACAAGTCTCTTCCTATGCTAAGTTTCTTAAGGACATGTGCACCAAGAAGAGAAAGACTAATGTACCAAAAAAGGTCTTCTTAGCTACTAACATTAGTGAGCTACTATCGGGTCCGATCCCTATCAAGTACAAGGATCCAGGTAGTCCCACCATTGCCTGCACAATAGGACAAGCCGAGATTAGTCGTGCACTTCTTGACTTGGGGGCAAGTATCAACTTGCTTCCATTCTCAGTTTATCAACAACTCGGGTTGGGCGATCTTAGTCTAACTCGAGTCACTGTCCAACTGGCTGACCGTTCAGTAAAAGTTTCAAAAGGGGAGATTAATGATGTCCTGATCCGGGTAGGGGAGCTTACTTACTCTGTCGATTTCATAGTTCTGGAGACACAACCTGTGTCCAACTCCAATCATAGGGCTCAAACTCTTGTTATCCTAGGGCGACCATTCCTTGCTACTGCCAATGCCATCATCAATTGTAGGAATGGGTCCATGAGGTTAACCTTTGGGGACATGACTAGAGAAGTCAATGTCTTCAATCTAGGAAAACAACCCCACGATTTTGAGGATCAAACATTTGAAGTCAACCTAATTGAGAACTTAACAAGTGAACATAGGGAAGAATTGGAACTAGAAACTGAGTGTGACTTCAGGTTAGAGTTTGACGACTTTAATCTTGATCAGGTTGTAGATTCCTATGTGAATTGGGCCTCGAACCCTATTTCACCAATAATGGAGCCAACAAATTTGACTATTCCTTCCAGTGAGCCTTCCTCTTCCTTAGAATTGAAAGCCTTACCCGCGCATCTCAAGTACGTCTATCTAGGCGAACAAGAGACCTTTCCTGTCATCATTGCCTCCCATTGAAATGACGGGAAAGAAGAAGATCTTAAAGCAATTCTAAGAAAACATAGGGAAGCCATTGGTTGGACGATGACTGATATAAAGGGATTAAGTCCGACCATTGTTCAACATCGCATTCATCTCAATGAAGATGCCACACCTAAAAGAGACCCGCAGCGTAGGTTAAACCCTATAATGCAAGAGGTTGTTCAAGCTGAAATTGTCAAACTATTAGACAATGGGATAATTTATCCCATTTCTGATAGCCAATGGGTCAGTCCTGTCCACGCAGTTCCAAAGAAATCCGGTTTCACCGTAGTGGATAACGAGAACAAAGAGTTGGTCCAAACTCGACTTCCCACGAAGATTCGAGTTTGCATTGACTATAGGAAGCTTAATGCTGCAACTCGTAAGGACCATTTTTCACTTCCCTTCATTGATCAAATGCTTGAACGTTTGGCGGGTCACGAGTATTACTGCTTCTTGGACGGTTACTCGGGGTATAACCAGATCCCTATTGCTCCTGAGGACCAAAAAAAGACCACATTCACATGTCCATTTGGGACATTTGCTTATCGTCGAATGCCTTTCGGCTTATGCAATGCCCCAACAACGTTTCAACGTTGCATGTTGAGTCTTTTCTCTGATATGGTAGAACGATTCTCAGAGATCTTTATGGATGATTTCTCCATCTACGGAGATTCATTCACTCAATGTCTCAACCATTTAGAACTTGTCCTCTAACATTGTGCTGAAAAAATCTGACACTGAATTGGGAGAAATGCCACTTCATAGTAAAACATAAAATTGTCTTGGGTCATGAAATCTCCAAGAAAGGAATTGAAGTGGATAGAGCCAAAATTGAGGTTATTGCTAAGCTTCCCATGCCCAAATGCGTTAAGGACATTAGATCCTTCTTAGGACACGCTGATTTTTACCGAAGATTTATCAAGAATTTTAGCAAAATTGCTAGGCCCTTGACTAATCTGTTAGCTAAAGATGTGTCCTTCACTTTCGATGCTGAATGCATGAATTCTTGGGAGAACCTTAAGAGAGAGCTTATTTCTACACCAATCATAATGCACCGAATTGGTCTAAGCCGTTCGAAATCATATGCGATTCTTCCGATTATGCCATAGGCGCTGTCCTAGGACAACGCATTGATAACAAGCAGCATGTAATTTACTACTCTAGTAGGACTCTCGACGCTCAATTGAACTACACTACGACTGAGAAGGAATTCTTGGCAGTAGTGTTTGCCTTAAAGAAATTTTGTCCCTACCTACTAGGGTCCAAAACCACCATTTTCATCGATCATTCTGCACTTAGGTACCTCATGATGAAGAAGGATGCCAAGGCCCGACTCATTCGTTGGATCCTCCTTCTTCAAGAATTCGATCTTAAGATTCGAGATAAAAAGAGCGTAGAAAATGTCGTTGCTGACCATCTCTCACGAATCCCTAATTCTCCATGCAACGAATTACCCATAAATGAGGATTTTCCTGATGAAAATCTCTTAGCTATCTCTAGGGAACCTTGGTTTGCTGATATAGTGAATTACTTAGTCATAAACCAAACTCCGTCTCATTGGTCCAAAAGCGTTATATACCGGTTCCTATCCCAAGTCCGGTATTTCTTTGGGAGGAACCGTATCTTTTTAAGTACTGTTCTGACCAAATTATTAGGAGATGCATTCCCGATGAGGAGGTTAAGAGTGTTCTATCCTTTTGTCACGAACTTGCATGCGGTGGACACTTTGGTCCCTGCAAGACTGCTGAAAAAGTGCTACAAAGCGGGTTCTATTGGCCCACTTTGTTCAAAGAGGCTTATGAATTTTGCAAGATGTGCCCTAGATGTCAGATGGTAGGAAGGATCTCAAAACGAAATATGATGCCCCTCAACCCAATTCTAGAAATAGAACCCTTTGATGTTTGGGGCATCGACTTTATGGGTCCATTTCCTAATTTATTTGGAAACCAATGCATATTGTTGCTGTGGATTATGTGTCCAAGTGGGTAGAAGCCATTCCTTATAAACTAATGATAACAAAGTAGTCATAAAGTTTTTAAAAGAGAACATTTTTTTCACGCTTCGAAACCCCTCGTGCTATCATCAGTGATAATGGCACTCACTTTTGTAATAGATCCTTTGAAGCTCTTATGCGAAAGTATGCCATAACTCACAAGTTGTCCACACCTTATCATCCTCAAACCAGTGGGCAGGTTGAGGTTTCCAATAGACAAGTCAAGCTTATCTTGGAGAAAACTGTGAACCAAAACCGGAAAGATTGGTCCATCAAACTTGTGATGCCTTATGGGCCTACAAGACCGCTTTCAAGACGATTCTAGGAATGTCTCCTTATAGGTTAGTCTATGGTAAAGCTTGTCACCTGCCCGTTAAGTTAGAGCACTGGGCCTTATGGGCAATCAAGCAGTTAAATTTCGACTTGACTAAGGCCGGTGACCTTCGGAAGTTACAAATTTCCGAATTAGAGGAGTTAAGAAATGAGGCCTATGAAAATGCTAGGATCACTAAAGATAGAGTTAAGATTTTTTATGATAAACACATCATAAGAAAAACCTTTGTCCCTGGACAAAAAGTCTTACTCTATAATTCTAGGCTTCATCTTTTTCCAGGAAAATTAAAATCACGATGGACTGGGCTATTCGTTATAAAAACTGTGTTTCCACACGGTGCAGTTGAGATCAGTGACACCAAGAATGGAAATGACTTTAAGGTAAATGGTCAGCGCCTTAAACCTTTCTTGGAATCGGTGCCGGTAAATGAAACGGCTATGGGTCTTTTTGACCCCGTGTATCGGTAACTTTCCTCTTTTCCATTTTATTTCATGCATCTATACATTTCTTTCATACATTGGGGACAATGCATGAGATAAGTGTGGGGGAGGGTTAACATGACTAATATAACAACAACAACAAAAAAACAATAAATATATATATATATATATAAAACTTTTTGAAAGGTTAGAATAATATTTTGATATATTTTTTGTAAGAAATTAAGTCAATTTTAAGGAATAAGAAAATCATAATTAGGATTTCTTATACTTGGTCAAAGTCAGATAACTTGTTTGATTTTTAGGGTTAGGAAGAAAATTTGTGAAAGTAATTTAGTCTTGATATTTACCTTGATGAAATATGCACACTAAATACACTTACACACTTAGGGTTTAAAAACAAAGACTCTTATGCCTTATAAAAAAAATATATGTATGAAAAAAATAAACAAATCTAATTATTGATTTGCTAGGTGCTTTAGCCTAAGCAAGCCTTGGTATTTATGCAAAAGATAATTAGATAAGTTTGAAAAAATATATATATATAAATCCTCTGATTAAGCTGGGTATTTGTGCCTCATGAAGTATAAGTATTCACGCCTAAAAGAGGTACATTTTATAAATAAAAACCTTGGTTTCGTGGCCTTGTTTGTTCGAGTGTTTAAGTCCTTAGGGGTGTTTTCTCACCTGGTGCCCTAAAAAGTCCGGTTTGGGTGTCACCGACTGAAGGCTCGTTACATGGGCAGATTAGAAAGCCTAATGAAATTGAGGAATGAATTCCACCAAAAATAAATATAAATAAGGCATAGGAGTTAATGTTAAAGAACCCTTAGTCAACTTCACAGTCACGATGGTGCATACAACTCAGGGTAAATTAATAGACTATATGAGAAGTACAATTTGACTCCTAACTTTGATTGATGACATGTTTTTGAATAGAGACTGAGTTTCGGAATGAAAAATTTGATATTCCTATAACTTATAGATTACTTAAAGCCTTACAAATATACTTCAAATATTTTCTCCTTTAAAAAAAATGCTTTTCGAAAATACTAACATTTTTTTATGGATTTTGTGGGTGCAATCCACTGAAAACCCTCACGAGACAAAACTCGTCCTCTAGGGGTAACCTAGAGTTTTAACGGCTTGTTGCACATACTCAGTGCAATCGAGTGACCTACGAAAATGGTCAAATAATTGATTAGAATTAGTTTGATGTTTTGCTCGAGGGCGAGCAAAAGATAAGTGTGGGGGTGTGATCAGTCACATATATTGCATATGTATTATCACCTTACCATACTTTTTAGCTAATAAATCCTATTAATAAGTCTTCTTCTTCTTTGTTAAATGTAGGCCCAATTGCTAAAAGAAAGGAAAGAGAAACAAGCCCAAAAGCCCACCAAATTCTGATTTAATTCAGAATAAATTCGAAATCAAGGAATCAGGGCGAAATCTTGGCATATCAGAGAGGTTGAAAACCGATTGAAAAGAATCCTCCCAAATCAAGCAGTTGAAGCCAACAATCAAAGGCTGTTTTGTCAAATCCTGGAGCAAAAACGAGAAAACCAGCAGAAGATATGGAGAATCATCAAACCAGGAGCACCCACCATTTGGGTGTGGCCATCTGGCCACACCAGGGCCACGGAAACGCGGCCCTAGTCGCGTTTTCACGGCTCTGTTAAAGAGGTTGGGGGAGCGTTTGCTCCCCCAATCTTCCTATGATTCCCCCCTCTGGTTTTTTCCTATAAATACCAGTTTCAACAGAGAAGAAAAGGAGTGAAGACTAGGATTAGAATTTTTGTTTATTCTTTAAGTATTTAGGCTCTTTGTTAGATAGTGTAAAAGTTGTATTTTGTTTTGCAATTTTTAGTTCAGTACAAATACCTGTGAGAGAGAGGAATTGAGTGCTTGTAACTTGAAGATTGAAGTGACATCAATACAAGAATCGAGCTACATTTTCTTCCAATAATTTTATGGTATGTCGTACTTTAATTACTTGATTTGTTCTTTATTTTTCATGAGTAGCTAAATCGGTTTTCTGAGCTCACTATTACTCCTCTCTCTAATCCCTCTTCTTTTCGAACTGTTTTGATGAAAAGACCCAATGAATCATTTGCATGCCTAACTTAAGCCTTTCTTCTTGAAAGTGTTCTTGAAGGCACATGAGGATGGGTTTGGATTTTTAACTTTTCAAAGCGTCTCTTGAACTTGTTTTTATCTCATGCTTGAACTTCTTGATGATTTAACATTCAACTCAAGACGATATCGTAAAGAAAAGAATTAACCTTTCCAACCATCTTATGTGTTTTGCTTAAAACTTTCTAGAACCAATCTTAAGTTTTGCCTATGATCAAGTTGAGGCATTAAGATTTTCAATTGAAGAACATGTCATTGAGTAGTGAGATAGTGAGCCCAGATTTTCTTCTTCATTAAAAACAACCAATCACTTTTCAAAGCTTTTTTTTAATCACCTTCTCTAAGGCCTTCTCCAAATTTTAAGTTTCTCTTTTAATCATCTCCCTTTTTTCCATTCTCTTTTCAATTAAAAAACTAGCACCATTCTTAGCTTTCTAAACAAAACACCGAAAAGCTTCTATCGCATTCCTCCTCGTGGACACGACCCGTTAGCCCAAAGCTACACGATAATTTCCTTGCTCTTTCAATTTGCAATCAATCAACGCATAACCCATAAGATCGAGTTCAGTCCCCATTCGCATTACATTATCAAGATGAACAAGAATGCAATGATACGGAATCTTGACGAGGAGAACATAATCATGAAATATTAGTGGCACTCACACAAACATGGCTATACTGATGCTTCTAGATTCACTTGGATGCTCATCATAACCAAAAGAGGAAAAGTTAAAAGAAGAAGAAGAAAACAAAAGTAAAGACGAACATAAAAAAAAAGTTACCTTTTATTGCTTGCAGAAATGATGGAAGAAAGGAGGAGGGTACATCGGTGTCACTCTCAACATAAGCCTCTCTCTTACTTACATGAATCTCAGTCTAACCTATGCTTACAAAGAAATAAAATTACATAAAAAGTAAATAAAAATCTATACTAAAAAGAATGAAAAACTGGCCTAAAATCTATCTCTGCTAGGTTCGTCCTCCCTTTTGCCTTTGAGATTGCAGGTATTTATAGGAGAAATGCAGAGGTTAGAGGAGTATGAAGATGAGGAAAGCTGGCTATTTCTGAATTTGAATCTTTTTCTTATCTCTAAACTTGATTTGATGTGGATATTCAGTTCTGATCTGCAGCTTATTGGCGTATTGATTACTAAATATAACTTATCAAATAACAGCACTAAAAATAATGATCAACTTAAGAGTTGTAGCCCTTTAAGTTCTCTTTCTGAATCATCTTGAATCATCAGATTTGAGTTTTAGTAGCGAAAGTTATAATTCAAATACTAAAATGTATCCAGCTAGAATCTGAGTCAGAATTGCTTCATCTCATCCGTTGATCTTCTCTCTACCCATTTATCCCTTTGGATTTGGACTCTGTATTTGATGTTATCCTCGGTTGATCTTTAGCATTAACCACCTGATTCACCAAAAACTAAATTTAACCAACTGAATTTGGGATCATCCTCCTCTAATCAAATAGTTCTAATTAAATCTGAATTTAAATGATATTTATTTGATTTTATCCTCTTTCTCCCCATGATTATCTTCTGCAAAATAGGCATTTAAGACAAGGAATTTAGCAGATTTATTACATGATAAATGTGGAATGCAATAAAGAATAATGCAATAAATGTGTGCAATCAGCATCACACGTCTTCTCTAGCATCAAGTCCCGACCGAAGTTTGATGGCTCGAACTTTCCCCTTTGGAGGGTTAAGATGAACCTATTTCTCAAATCCCTAGGAGTTCGAGTTGCTAAAGCCATAACCAAGGAATTTGTAGAACCTCACGATGATGAAGATACATGGTCCGAAGCAATCGCCAAGGACTATGAAGCAAATGCCAGAGCCTAATATGCACTTACACAAGCACTTAATGATGATGATCTTTCACGTGTAATAAACTGCAAATCTACTTTTGAAGTTTGGAATGATCTCATAGTTACTCATGAGGGAACGTCTCAAGTCAAAAGATCCAAAATTGACTTGATCCATTCTCAATATGAAAATTTTTATATGTTTGAGAATGAATCCATTGATGATATGCTCACTCTGTTCACCAAAATCACTAACAGTTTATCTTCTTTAGGTGAAAAGATTGATAATGACTAAAAGATCCGAAAGGTCATTAGAGCTCTTTCAAAATCATGGAAAGTTAAGGCAACCACCCTCAAGGAGCTCAACGATAGGGAGGAGATGGACTTCTCCGGCTTCATCGGTAATCTCAAAACCCATGAGATGGAAACAAAGGTGAGAGAGGAAAGGGAGGCTCCAAAGAAGAAAGCAATAGCATTCAAGGCGACTCCATCCTCCTATGATGAAGATAAATCGTCGGAAGATGATGAGGACTTTCCCATGCTCATTAGAAATGTGGGCAAGATGTCCTATAAGAAAGGTAAGCAACTTCTGAAGAGTAAGACCTCAAGGAAGACTTGAGAAGAAAAAGGAGAAAACGGGTCCGTGCTTTCATGGTAAAAGGATGGGTCATCTAATTGCATATTGCCCCTCACTATAAGCTATGACCTTCAAAAACGTGCAAAAGAAAAAGAAGGCGATGATGGCCACGTGGAATGACTCAAAAATAGAATCTGAAGAGGAGATCGACACTGCACACATGTGCTTCATGGCACATAGTGATGAAGCTTCTAAGGTAAACCTTGAAAACTCTTTAGAAGATGATGATTTGATCATGGATGAATTAGCACAATTTTTTGAAGAACTGCAAAATAGATATGAAATTTCTCTTTCACAAAACAAAAAATTGAAAAAGGAAAATGACCTTTTAAAGAACAAATTTGAAATTGTTTTAAAAGAGAAAAATAATTTATCTAAGTCTTTTGAGAAAATGAAAAATGATTTTGAAAAATACAAAACTTCTTGTAAGGGTAAAAGCCCAATTATCACTTGTAATAAAATGAATTTTTGGATATTCAAAAACACATTGAGGTCTTGGATACTACTTTGAAAAAGTGTGCTTTTGACATGAATAAATTTGCATCTATATTTCCAAAGGGAAAAACCCAAAGGAAACACACTCCTCATGCATCAAACGCACATCATGAAAAACATGCACACTCACATCAACACAAGCATGCATTTATGTATGAAAAAATATATACTTGTGCACACTGTGGCCACAAAGGCCATTTAGCAAAATTTTGTTATGCAAAATTAAACATGATTAATAAAAATATTTGGGTTCGAGAAAGTACTAACTTCATAGAACCCAAGAAGATTTGAGTATCAAAGAACACACCAAATTTGATTGATACAGGCGTATCATCCTCCTCCAAGACTTAGGGGAGATGGTGCCCAGGTGGTGGATGCATCAAAGCTCAACGAACAAATCGTCACTTGCATCGCTATCAATGAGGCACCTATTTTAGAGATTGCCCGTGGTTAGGCAACTTCTCCACTTATGATTTTTATCTGTAGCTAGATTTATACAATCATGTGATTAGCTAGTTTCCTTTTATGGTAAAATACTTTAATCACGTAGATTGCATATTTTTATCTTGCCTATAGTTGAGATTGTATATATAGTTTGCTTTTATTCCATACTATCCATGTTTTGATTGTCCATATGTCAGATATTTTTTTGGTTGATAAATACTTTTCTAAGTTTATTGTAAAATATGAAAATTTATTTTTAACCATAATTAAGCAAATAAATAGAGATAGCAATTGCGCCCCTCAACTCTTATCTAGAGGAATGTCGAGGAGAAGTTCAAAACCCGTAAAGGGGTATTTGGTTTCAATATCTCAAACTTATTGCTTAATTATTGAAAAATATGTTGTTAATAATAATAAAATAAAATAAAAATTAATTTTATGTGTTTTTCATTCCTATTAAAATTTTAACATTGTTTCCCTATTTTATGTGTAAAAATATATTAGTCTCTAATATTCTCTAAAAGAAAATAATATTAAAACAAAAAAATTTATTAAAAAAAGAACGAAAAATAGTTTTTGGGCTGTTACGGTCGACCGACCGGTCGACCGAGTTAGCCTGTCATATGACCGGTCCACCGGGCGGTCGACCGATCTAACCAAGAATACAAAAAAAAATTTTACTCGAAGTTGCTCTTGGTTTGCGCCGGTTGACCAGGCGGTCGACCGGAAGTCGGGTTTGGCTGTTTTACCCGGTTTCTTATAAAGCCCTAAATCCCCAAATTTGTTTTTCCCATCTCTCTCCACCGACTTCCTCCTCTTCCTCTCTTCTATTTTCATCTTCCTCCATCAATTCCAACACTCTAAAATCCTTCCCTCTCCAAAATTTGTCCAAGAAAAATTGCTAATATCACTTTCAGGCTTCAGATCTACCATTTTTCAAGGAATTTTTGGATTTTTAAGGTATATCAAATATCTTCCTTAATCTCCTAAATTTCCTATATTATTCTTGTTTATTTTTCATTATTCGTGTCATTTTCTTGTTCTTTATCATCAATATATCTAAAAGATCTAGATCTGAGAAAGGAAAAACCCCTTTCATCTTCCTACCCCTTCATCTCCAAAAATGCATCTCATAGATTTTTAATAATCCATAATAAAATTGTTATCTTTGGTAGGATTGTAGTGCTTGGTGATTTTGAGCACCATAATCTTTTTAATATTTTAGGTACTAGTTCAGTTGAACATTTCGTCATTATTAAAGAACCTTATACCCTGAACTAGTACACTATTTCTACTCTAACCTGTCATTCTAGAATAATCACATCAGGTCTAGAGTTTTGGGTAGGGATATTAACATTTTCCTTGATAAATTTGCCCATTTCCTACACCTCTCCTATAAGGAGGTAGATATATATAATGTGGATTTACATGATTTTGCTTATTCTGATGGTGAGTCTGCCCACACCGCCTCCACTACTTTATGACAATGATAACCCCACTTTGGTTAGGAATTAGGAGGTAAAGTATTACACTCTCACCGCATAAGTCTTAGTCAAAATTGTTTTTTATAACCTCCTGCCAAAATCAGAAAAGTATAGTCATGCTAGGGGTTCTGCTCCTCTTCTGATTTATTACCTTCTAAAAGGCATTAGAGTAAATATTCCTAAACTCATCGTTGATTACATGACTTATGATCATCTTCTGATCCCAAACTGTCACTTGCCCTTTGGGATGCTCATCACACGTCTGTTGAAGCAACTCAAGTTTGATCTCTTCACTGAACGATCCATCGAACCGTCAGTTGACATCAACAGTACTCTTCTCAAGAGGATGCGTGTTAGGGAGCGTGCTCTTGCTGCTCAGCCCCAGCCTATCATACGTGCTTCTGCTTCTTCTGTATCCTTTGATCCATATCTAGCTCTCTCTACTCAGTTTCGGGAGCACAACCTGCAGATGATCGCTCACTTTCAGCGGCTAGAGCAGCGAGTGGATAATGATGTTCATCACATTTGTGCTTCTATCCACTACCTGTAGACTTGTGTCGATGACACCTATAGCAGGAACGCTTGGCCGGCTCCTCTTCCAAGTAGCCACTCACGGCAACTTTCTCTGACGGGTCCTTCATTCGAACCATGGGTTCCTCCTTCTGTTGTTCCTGATGCTCCAGCTCCACCGGAAGATCCTGATTTCCAGGAGAATTGAACCCTTTTGTTGATGATAAAAAGGGGGAGAGATATTTGATTGAGTTATTTGTGGGAGTGAGTTAGTTTTTATTTTCTGTCTATTTTTGATTTTCTGTACTTGGATATGTATTTGAATTTGGATATGTATTTTGTTTTATGGACATATGCTTTGTGTGGTATGTATTTGGTTTTGAGGTTGGCATGAACCTCTATGCATGTATGGACATATTTATTTTTGATATGGCAGTTATCCTTATTGTCTTTATGTGGTATATATGTTATTTCCTTTTGATCCAACCATCTGCCACTTATATTTGGAGGCTGGAGGTATAGTTGGATGGATGGAGGGTAACCGTTTGTGCATACACTTTTATAACTCCGTATCCTTATTATGCATTGATGGTTAGCATTAGAGCCATATTGTCATATCTTATTCATATGCTTTTATTGTGCATTTAGCTCTTTTATGTCATATTCTTATGTATGCATGTGTTAAGGGGAGCTTCACTTGAAGTCTCTTCCCAAAATATTTGTAATAACTCTATATATTTTGTCATCAACAAAAAGGGGGAGATTGTTGGCCCAAAGTCCATTAGCCCTAGTTTTGATTATAATAAACCATATGTAGTTATGTATTAACAAGTTTGTTAATTTAGTTTCAGGTAAAATTATTTGTTGCATTTTGGCTCCATCATAAGACTCACACAATTGGAAGCCAAGAAGATTTAGATCCCAGAGCCTAACACACTAGAAGAGCTCAAGGATCAAGCAATATTTAGAGACTATTTCAAGATTTATATTTTTACTTTTTCTATTTTAGATAGGATTTATAGTCATTTGTAAAACCAAGATGATACAGGTTGATAGCTTTTGGGATTGACACACACACTAACATTTCATATTCCTTTGTGTTTTCAAACAAAAATATACTGTTATGTTTCTTACAATTTCAAAAAAACAAAGTTTCAGAAAACCAGGTTTCAAAAAAAACATGCTTTGGAAAAAACTGGTTTTTGTTTCAGAAAAGAATTTTATCAAAATATAGTTTCATTTTATTTGGTGTTGATCCATAATCACATTTTAGTTCTTCAAAGCCCTAGAACTCTATTTTGTATTTACTTATCAAAAGAAAATTTATTGGAAAAATATTTGTTTCGAAAAGTTATCCAAAATCAGTTTTTGGCCCTCAGCCAGTCGACCGGGCGATCAACCGCTGGCAGAGTAGAATTGCACTGTCGGTCGATCGGGAGGTCGACCGACATGGACCAAAGTGCAAACGTGCACTTTGGTTGACCAAGCTGGTCGACCGTCTGCGAGAGCAGTGCTCTCTGTTTGGTCTGTCGACCGACCCGGTCGACCGATAGAGAGTTTCACTCTTGTTTGGGAACCACGGTCAACCGTCTAGTCGACCGTTTTTCCCTAACGGTCAAAAATCTGACTGTTGGCGGTCGACCGGCTGGTCAACCGGCAGTAGAATTTTCTGCTGACTTGGCTCCCAACGGCTAGTTCAGATTTGTCTTTTTGGGTTTTGTCCCAATGGATCTATTGTGTTTTCTACCCTTATTCTCATCCCCTATAAATAGTGGAATTATGAAACAACTTCATAACAAGATTTCTAAGCCTTAGATCAAAGTTGTTGACACTCAAAAAAGACAGAACTTTCGCATTCATCTTCAACCGATCTGAATGGCGTCTAACTTATCAACATCTACAAAAGATAAGTCGGAGACAAACTGATGACCAGAGAGAAGGCAGCAACACGAACATTACTAATCCAGTAAAGCAGATAGTAAGCCAAAGTTGCCTTTAAAAAGACATAAGATGGCCTAAGATGCTGAGTTAGCTCAATATTCAGCATCGCACGAGCCCTATGGATAGCCTCACCTGAGAGGTGAAGTTTATGTAGCTTCGCCTTGAAGCTCTCCATAGCTCCACATAGACCTAACCACCAGCTTTGCCTGAAGTTAAGTCTAGCCCCGCAAGAGGCTGATCCAGGAGCTTCGCGCTAGAAGCTTTACCTGTAACTTCCCTGGAAGGAAAAAGGGTTCAGCACCGCTATTAGCTGAGTCTTAGCTTCACACAAAGCCTTGAAGGTAACTTTGCCCGAGGCTATGAGCTAAGTCTTACCTTCACAAGGGACTATGAAGATAACTTCGCATGACTTAGCTCCGCAGCGAGCTTTACCAGGTCATCAATTGACCGTTTCACATGAGAGATTAAATGGGTGAACCCCATTAATGTAGTGGGATTTACGCCACTTTAAGTGGGCGGTGTAACCACCCACTTCGTCCCACATTAAGTGGAGATAATTAAACCATAACGGCAAAGAGGACGTTCGCACGAACCCTCTAACTTCGCCAGAAGCTCGCAAAGAGCTTCATGGCAAGGTCGTTTGCGAGTCTCGCGCGAAGCTAATGGCTGATTCAGCCTTCCTGAATTCAAGGGGGCGGTTACACCCCACATTTTCTATAAATAGGTCCCGTGCTGATCAACACAGACACACATAGGGAGAGACGGAGAAGGACGGACGGAGAGGAGATCAACTTAGAAAAAGTAGAATTCCTAGCAAAGGGCTCTACCGATCTTCTGCTCTCTGATTCCCCCGAACCGACGAGAAGGGACTCTTATTAGGAGGCAGTTCGAATCATCTGACCAGTTGCATCGTCAAAGGGATAAAGTGACTGCGCGCTAATGAGATTCCTACTAGCACATTTTCTCAGAAATCTCAGAGGAGATCTACCTGTAATTTTCTTTCTGCAAAGAAATACTTGTAATTTCGCTCCTCCTACTTTCTTTTTGTAAGTTTTCCCCGATCATTTTCAATGAAAAACAAGATGGCGACTCCACTGGGGAAATCAGTCTTCTGGCGCAACAAGGAGACAATGTCGCAATGCAATGGTTAGAATCTTGAGCCCATCATTTTTGAAAACTTGGTCATTCATTTTGATCAAGAAAATTTGAGGAATTACTCTCTGAGTGCAGTCCAGTGCTCCACACTCAGAAGCACAGAAAGATCTCCGTGGCCAAGGCTCCAGAGCAAAAGCCAGCCCTAGCGGCCAAGTAACCGGACGAGCCTCGTCCCAACTCCCCTCAGCCTCCACTAAGGCTACAGGTGCCTTAAGCAAGGCTAACTAGGTTCCCTGCAAACCTAAAACTTCGCTTCCCAAGTTGATATGGAGGCCGAAGAAGACAACTCCGTGTGAAGCTTCAGGCGAAGTCCCACCAGGCGAAGTTCCACTGCAACTTTGCCTATCACGCGAAGATAAAGGAAAACTGCCTATCGGTTTGGCAGCTTCGCCGAGGCTATTAGCCGCGAGGCTAGATTGGAAAATCTGCCCTCGCCCAATCAAGGAGTAGTAACTCCTTGTGCCAACCTCATTCTCCCTTTGATGGCACGGCTGACTCAGTGCCAGTACCTTAGGGTGCGAGCGAAGTTCTCAGCACCAAGGCTGGACCTACAGCACTCAGCAGTGCTAGCCACCTTCGCAACAAGGTTGGAACTGAAGCACTAAGAAGTGCTAGCCTCCTCGCACCAAGGCTGGACCTGCAGCGCTCAGCAGTGCTAACCACCTTCGCGCCAAGGCTGGAATTGAAACACCATAGCGTGCTTCGCTCTCAAAATCTTCCTACGTGAAGTCCGCTCTCCAGAGCGAAGTTAAGGGATCATCCCTGGGTGTTGATTGCGATGCTTATGCAGCTTCAGTGCCTAAGGGTGTTGTCAGAGTTCTCAAATGAGAAACTAGAGCTAAAGTACTATGCAGTGCCAATCGCCTCTGCGGTGATGTAAAGGACGAAGCATCATCCCGAGCTTCGCTTCCACAGCCCTATGGTGCTAAGTCTGCTCTTTCAAATAGAGCTGTGAGCAAAAAGGATAGCTCAATGCGCGATCCTGAGTCTCTGCTCTGAGTCGCTTAAGCTCAGTTAAATCCAACCTGCAAGAGTTCTTAAAAAATAAGCATAAGTTAGAACTACTCCAGACTTCTCTCTCTTGTTGTGAACAAGTGGGATGTCAGTTAGTGATGGTCCATTTAGTCTATTGCCGACTAGGACCAGTGCCCGCCACCCTTCCAAATTGACATTCAGTTTTCAATCGATTATCTGTGTAGGCTCCTGTGAAGCATCACAAAAGGAGTATATCGCGAAATGTACCAGATCTGCCCTCTGCATCCGTCAACATGATCGGAAGAGGACGTTTACCGCATAGGGGCGGCGAGCACCGCGTGGCGCAAACTCTTCTTCCTTAAGTTCTCCAGACCCGGACTATAGCCCTGGCTTAGGCCAAGTCTTGGTGGAAGAAAAAGTTATTTTCTGAAGCACCAGATCTAGGGTTGCAATACCCTACAATTATGAGCAGTCATCCTCCTCAACTGGAGTAACATCACCAGAACCAATGAAAAGTTTATTCTAATGGTCTGATGATGAGGGTGAAGATAGTGGGTATGCCTCTTCGGCAATAGTCAGCTCGATACGAACGGATAGAGTGTCGGTGCATATGGCTGATAACGGTAATGACGACCTCCGTTGACGGTTGGAAGCTCAGAAGAAAACCTCCAAGGCCCAACAAGAAGCCTTGGACAACATTCAACAGATGCTCGCTCAACTCCTCACCAACCGAAATAACAATGATACCAGGAGTAATTATAATGAGGAGGAACATAATGATGATGAGCAACCAAGACTGAGAAGTCAAAGGAAAGTTCTTCTAATGATACTGAAGTTCTTAAAGGCATCCAAGCTCAGACGCATCCCTGACCCAAAGGGATGAACTGAAGAAAGTAGGGGCAACCTGTCCTTACCCCTTGGAATGGTATTCAGTCCCATATCCGAATGGTATTCAGTCCCATATCCGCCAAAGTTCAAGCCACCAACGTTACATACGTATGATGGTAAGAGCTCGCCAAACTAGTACATCTATTACTTTCGGTCTCAGACTGGTAACATTATAGATAACGATGCTATTATGGCCAGACTATTCATAGGCACCCTGAAGGGGGTAGCATTTGACTGGTTTCGAAGCATTCCTCCAGGCTCTATCAATTCCTGGACTGACTTGGAGACTCGATTTCTTTCTCATTTTTACGAGGACGACACCAAAGTAACCATGGGTAAACTCCTCTCCACTGTACAAAGGAAAGGAGAATCTGTCCGTGACTACATTGAGAAGTTCAAAAATTTATCTTTGATGTACCCAGCAGGGATGCCATTGCTCATGCTCTTGCAAATATAGGCATAACTTTCTGGACCAAGTAGAGATTCGTATGGAAGCTGTCAAAACCCATAGTGGAAGAAATTAGTCGAGCAAGCTGAAATAGCCGAAAAGTCGGCTAAAAAGTTTGAACCGTCTAACCCAAAAGGTAAATGGGGAATGAATAATAAGGGGCGCAGCGATATAGCACAGTCTTCCCAAGCCAAAGGGAAAGAGACATGTCCGTCGAACTGTCAGGGAACGTTTATCCGAGACCAAGAAGAGCAGCGTCAATAATTAGAAGTTTAAGTTTTCTCCAAAAACAATACTCCTTCAAAGACGAGCAGGTGGTTACAATATTCCATCTACTCCACAAAGGGAATAAGTTGAAGCTGCTAGAGGCTCGACGCCCTAATGAAGTGGGCGCGCACAAACGATCCCAACTATTGCCTTTTCATAGAATGGTCCATCATCCTACCAATAAGTGCTTTGTTCTTAAGGACAAGAATGAGGCTTTAGTCAATGCCGGAGTCCTAACCCTGAAGTCAGAACAAAAGAAAGTCACTACAAACATGGTGACCCTCGAGTTCAGTAAGACCCCAAAAGTCATAGTTCCTGATGGGTCTTTCCCAGTCCCTGAAGCACGGCTGGAAGTAAACGGTCCTTCAGCTAAAAATCAAGAGATTAAGGTCTTGTTCTCTTGACATTGAAAACAGGGGAAATCATGTTGATACACCCGGACCTTGCCCAAGAGGAACAATGGGATTCGAAGACATCCAAAGTCAAAGGGAAAATCATGCAACGTTATCTCTGTCTTGTTAGAAGATGACAATGTGACAATAGCTTCTCTTAGTGATTCTGAAAGTGAGAGGCATGCTTGCACAGCGAAGGCTGATGCACCTCAGCCGACAGGTACTCGATCTAGAAAAACATACTTGAAACAGTATGAGAAGACCACTGACGAGACACAACAGCAAATAACGTCAGTACAAGTACCCGTGCCAGTCCGATCTTAAACTTAGGAAAAGAAAAATAGAAAGAAGTCCGATTTGACCATGTCCTAAAGAAACCTTCAGGCCTAGGACTTAACATCCCTTTCGCTTTGACATATTGGCCCAGCTGGCTAATATCCCCGCTCGTATCATCATACACGAGCTGCTTCACCTCTTGAAAGAGACAAGAGAAGTACTCAGGGATGCACTGGCTAATTCAAAATCATTTCGGACACATATGCCAGAGACTCCCTAGGGACGATATGCAACCCTCGTGCTCGAATGTCATCATGTTGAAAGTACCGCTATTACTTTCACAGTTGAGGACATGCTCCTCAAGGATAACAAACACGATCGACCTTTGTACTATATCGGATACATGGTTCAACATGCATTGAAAGGGTACAAGTTGATCAAGGGTCTGCACTCAGCATTATCCCCAAAAGGCTCCTATACTTCCTTGGTACACCGCTGTATCGGTTGTCTGCATCCACTACAACGATATACAGTTTTAACGGAGGGAGTAGTCACCCACTTGAAAAGATTCGACTCCGTTGCCGAATCGGGAACCTAAAATTAGAAGTGACGTGTTACGTCATTGACGTTGACACTTCATATAAATTGTTACTAGGATAACCTTAGATCCACGCTAATTGGATTGTTCCCTCTACTCTGCACCAATGCTTCAAATATGTTGAAGATGATGCAACGGTAGGAACGGTGTTAGCTGAGAAACAATCATTCAAAGGGGTGAAAAACTACTTTACTGATGTTCTCCTATATCAAAATAAGTGAAACATCAAAGGAACCATTGCCTGACAACGATGATAGTGGCAATAAGGCAGATTCATAGTCTGAAAGAGACACGCAGCTATTTTGATCGGTGAACTAGTTGTAGCATATTTCAATAATCCTCAATGTGATAATCCTTTTGAGGATGATGATGAATGAGTGACTAATGACAATGTTTCCTTTGATTATCCTAGAGTGTCGAGTTGTTTGAATCTGTCACCAATAGCGCTCTACACAAGCCCTTGCATAAACCAAGCATGTCAGGTACATCTGTGGAATGTATGGAAGGGTCCGTCTTCGTGATCCCTTCATCCAAAGGAGTCAATCACCAATAATATTTGGTAAAGCCCAACACGAAGGTCCATGATCATAGATTTGAGTTCAGACTCAGAGCCCCCTCAATTTTTCCATTATGCACGATCAACACAGCATATGATGAGAAAAATAGGATACAGCCTGCAGCGTGGGGGTGGCTTGAATTTTGGAAAAGGACGACGTGGTATTCTACGTAATTTCGAGCTGAAAAGGAAACCAGCAAATTATTATGATAAAACACGCATGGGATATGTTACACCTCCACCTTCTACATCGATTCGATCTAAAAAATAACGAACCGATCTCGTTATGCCCTGCCTCTTCCTCTGAATGGGAGTCGGATGTTAGTGTGGTAATGATGTTCGAGAGTCTCTCCCTTAATATGCGTCAAGTAGCCAATTGGAGCCTGTGAAAGCTACTGATGTTGAGCCATGGGCTCAGCAACTAAATTTCTAGTGGGAAAAGCAATTCGAACAACGCGAACCACCTACTGAAGACATAGTGTCTAGGTTAACTTGGGTAATTAAGATCACCCTAAACCCATCTTTATAAGTGAAAACTTATCACTTATGGAGAAAGAAGAATTGATAGTACTCGTGAGAGAGTATATCGATGTCTTCACATGGAACTACGAAGATATGCCCGGACTTGATCCACAAGTAGCCGTGCATCGTCTGAACATCAAGCCAGTCAAGCAACAACAACGACGATTTCGCCCGAACATTATGGAAGCTATTGAGGCTGAAGTTCATAAACTCATCGCGTGTGGTTTCATACGGGAGGAACAACATCCAGATTGGGTTGCTAACATTGTTCCTGTTCTTAAGAAGAATGGAAAAATTCGGATCTGTATTGATTACCACGACCTCAATACAGCCTGTTCTAAAGATGAATTCTCATTGCCCATCACCAATATCATGATCGATAATACCTGCGGATTCGAAAGAATGTCCTTCATGGACGGCTTTTCAGGATATAACGAAATTAAGATGTATTCAGAAGATGAGAAACATACTTCATTCCAGGCACCGTTGGGGGTATACTGCTATACCGTGATGCCCTTTGGATTAAAGAACGCGGGAGCAACTTATCAGCTGCAATAAGTACAATTTTCCGCGACCATCTCCGAAAGATGGTAGAATATTGTGTCGACGACATTGCTGTCATAAGTCGCGATAAGAATGACCATCTTCATGACTTGAGAACAATGTTCGATATAATGCGGGCTCATCGACTAAAAATGAATCTGACAAAATCCTTCTTGGGGGTTTCAAGTGGCAAGTTCCTGGGATTCATTGTTACATCAAAAGGAATTCATCTTGACCCAGACAAAGTCAAGGCCATTCAAAGCATGCATCCACCTAAGAATCTCAAAGAACTTAGGGGCCTGCAAGGTGGACTGGCCTATATCAGAAGGCTCATCGCAAATCTCTCAGGCCGCTGTCAACCGTTCACCCGACTCATAAAAAAGGGGTTCTCTTTTGTATAGGATCAAGCCTGTCAGGAAGCTTACGAGGATATCAAAAGATACCTCACTAAACCTCCAGTCTTAGTGGTTCCAACATCAGGAAAATCATTCCTACTTTATGTGAAAGCTATGGACCCTTCTCTCGATGCCCTGCTTGATCAAAAGGACGATGATGGTCACGAACAAGTTATTTATTATCTGAGTAGGACTCTGATAGGGGCTGAATCTCGCTATAACCTTATTGAGAAGGAATGCTTAGCTCTTGCCTTTGCTATTCAAAAGACACGACATTACTTGGTTGGCCAAACTATACATGTCATTTCCAGAGTGAATCCTTTGCGTCTCCTCATGACAAAACCAAGATCATTAAATTCAAGATAAGCTAAGTGGGCCCTCCTTTTGTCTCAGTACGACATTTTTTTGTCCCTCAGAAGGCAGTGAAAGGCAAGGCACTTGTAGATTTCCTAGCTGCTCATCAGTTCGGAAAGCTCAAAACTTCATGAAGATATTCCAGATGAGATTGAATCTAATATAACTTCAGAGGATGAAGTATGGCAAATGTTCTTCGATAGAGTATCAAGAATAGGCCCTAAAGGCAAGATCATTGCTGGTGTGGGGGTTGTATTTATCTCACCACAAAATCATGTCCTTCCCAAGACATTTTCATTGACGGAACCATGTTCCAACAATGCGGCAGAATATAATGCTCTACTCATTGACCTTCAGCTCGCTCATGAAATGAGGGTATGCTATCTTGAAGCTTATGGTGATTCAAAACTGATCATTAATCTAGTTAATGGAGAATATGAGGTCCATCACGGAGATTTAGTACCTTATTATCATGAAGTCATTAAAATGGCTAATTCATTTGATGGCTTTTATATCGGTCATCTGTCCCAATCCCAAAATACTAAGGTCGACGCTCTGGCGGCACTAGCAGCTATGTTGGCCTTACCAATCGACACAACGTATCATACAGTGGCTACTCGACACCTTATTTGTCCTAAACATGTGTTGAAAACCAAGGACGTCTAAATCATCTCGACGGATTTTGAAACTAGAGATTGGATTTTCCCTCATTGACTATACTTTGCATGATATATTGCTGGATGACCCTAAAGAAACGGCATCTATCAGACGAAGGTCTCTCTATTTCTACTATGACCCAATAGTAAAGACACTCTACCGTCGCTCATATGATGGCATCCTCCTCTGTTACCTTTCTCATTCAGAGGCACAAGAAGTGCTTAAAGAAGCGCACGATGACATATGCGGAGCTCATCAGCCTGGTCCAAAGCTCAAGATCGATTGTACAGGCTTGGATATTATTGGCCAACCATGATAGCCGATGCCATCAAATACCAACGAAGGTGTAAAGCCTGCCAAATCCATGCGGACTTTATGCATCAGCTCAGAGTTGCTCCATCCAACTATTGCTTCGTGGTCATTTGAAGCATGGATAATTGATGTCATAGGGCCGATCAGCCCCTCTTTAATAAAAGGTCACCGGTTTATTTTAGCAATAACTGATTACTTTTCAAAGTGGGTAGAGGCTATACCACTTATGGAAGTTAAAACTTTCAACGTGGTTAATTTTATCAAACATCATGTCATCCATCGATTTGCTGTCCCTAGGCAGATTATTCATGATAACGGTCCCCAATTTGTGAGCAGGTATTCTATCGGTTCTGTGATAAGTCTCGGATTCAGAATGTGGCATCAACCGCTTATAACCCTGCTGCTAATGGCTTGGCAAAAGCATTCAACAAGATAATTATCAAGCTACTCAAAAAATTCGTATCGTCAAATAAGCGAGACTGGAATGAGAAGCTTAGTTAATGTCTTTGGAACTGCCGAACAACAGTTCGGACCCCGATAGTCAATACGCCTTTTTCCTTGGTATATGGGTGCGAAGCAGTCATGCCGTTAGAAATCCAGATGTCGTCATTACGAGTCACTTTAATGACCAGAATGACAAAAGAGGACAATGATCGGTTAGGTCTTCAAGAGCTCGAAGCCCTAGATGAGTAGCGACTACAAGCTCAACAGCATATTGAGTTGTATCAAGCGCAAATTTCAAAGGCCTTTAATAAGAAGGTTAAGCAAAGGGTTTTCCAGAAAAGAGATTTAGTTTTGGCTGTCAGACGATCGATGATCATGACGCATAAAACCAAAGGCAAATTTCAGCCCAAATGGGAAGGACCGTTTGTGATAGAAACAGTCTATTCTAATAGAGCATATTGCCTTATTATGACCCCAGATGGTGACATGCTCATGATGCCAATCAACGGCAGATTGCTAAAGAAGTATTATCCTTGATAAGATCTTCTTATGATCAAGTTAACATTACTCCTCTGATCAAGACTTCAGATCAAAGATATTTAGCAGGAGCGCTCCTCTCTTCCTCTAACAGGATTATACTACCATAAACCAGTGTCGAGCTGATCGAACACTGGTGCATCAGAAAAAAAAAGAATCAAGTGGTGGTATACCTCCCTGCTCTGATCGATTGATCGAAGTTCGACCTAACGACAAAAGATCTGATCGATCAAATGAGTTTATCTGATTGAAGAAGGTTCGTGACACATCCCTCTGCAGAATCTTTCACTTAAGGAAGCAAGATAAGAATTAATAGAGAATCCATAATCTTCAGATCAAGATTTCATGGAATTCGTGTCCATTCCTTTAATCTCCTACAGAGTAAAAGCCCAGGGAAACATCACGTCACTCAAAGTAAAAAAATAATCCAATACCTCTAACGGCTAAGGATAGAGGAAAATGTTGGCCTTTAAGCCCAACATAAGTCCTTGATAACTTATCATACTGAGGGAATAGCATGGCTAGCCCAACTCAAATGGTAGTTGGTAAAGGCATATCAAATCCGTTGACAGCTGAGAATTTGCTAAAAATCCTAAGGGACATG
>JAVJIF010025966.1:0-85567 GCA_038442645.1 Agave tequilana
GTAGATGACTGTTCTGAGGAGTTCTAGTGATGGGTTGTGTTATTTTTCATTTACATTGAATAGTTAAAAAACTTTTAAGTTAATAAGCGTAAGAAGATACAATCAAACACCATGCATATACTTCATTTTGTCAAAGTTTAGAGAAACTTTTCGGCTTCTAGAATACAAATGATACCATATATAAACAACTTCCTAATTGTTTGAGTTTAATTATTTTCTCTTTCTTTCTCCCCCCTTCTCTCGAGAAACACAGCAGTAAACTACCCGATTTTATTAGATGGAATATATTTACATATGATACCTGATTATCTTTGTTAAAATTTAACTATGTTACCAAGGATTAGGTGGTACATTTGATATAAGAGGTTAATATTTACCAAAAATTGTCATATTATGAACATGCAAGTTCTTTGTAAAATTTAAACAAAGGATTTGCTCGTCGTGCTTTCACATTCATGATCATTTATGATTATATGACCATGCCAGAATTACTGAACAGATATGAGTCATATGAAGATTTTCATTTCCTTAATTTGCCTTCTTAGCTCCTCCATCCACCCAGAAAGAAAATAAAAAATAAAAAATAAAATAAAAATAAAATATAAAAAATTACAATAAAGAGAAGTTAGGAAAATAAAATAAACTAGTCTTCTCTACCATATCTAAAACGTATGTGGGTGGACATAAAAAAAATTTGTTTTGATATATGAGAAATTAAAGTATTGTTTTAGGATTACCTCAAATTATTGTTTTTGAGGGAAAATGGAAATGAACTAAAATTATGTGAAAGACATTCCTCATTATGTTTCAGATATATCTTATTATAAAAGAATAAATCTGGACAATTTTTCCTGGTTATAGCGTTGCAGGAAAGGAGAATGTAACATGGGAAAGGAGAATGTACATTTGCAGGAAAGAAAAGAAAGGATGCATAAGTCTAAAAGAGAAGTTTCTATACTATTTCAATGGGAGGTCTCCAATAGTATTCATTAGTGTCTTTTCCAATCAATATACAGATCAGATCAATGTACGGTTTGTGGTCATTAATGATTCTTCCAACTACAGCCTCTTTATAATTGAGACATCCTTATATAAATACATGTTGGTAAGTCATAAGACTCATAACTCATGAAGATAATTAACCAATCACAACAGACTGATATCTGTAGCATATTTTGAGATATATTCACTTTTGGGAGCTTTGGGATTTGTCAGACTAAGTGTGAGTAAATACATTTGATATTTTTCCACTCCTGCCATAAACATTCAGCACCAAGTTATCTCTTCAGTCAATAGGCAACCATACTAATAGTTTTGTGAGTATATATGGAGCATGCTTCCTGCATTGAAGACACGGGCAGCCGCTTGCTTTGCATGTGTTTGCAGTCTATCTCCTTGTGGTGGCCACGTTCCCCGTAGATGTACCTATCTCATCTTATTATATGCCTGCATTGTTACCTCATCAAGTACTACCTGCAAGTGTAGTATAATCTAATGGTTATTCTCTAATCCAGTGAGCTAAGCAGAGTTTAAGAAAGGAAAACTAATAAATTAATCATTATCTTTGTTATTAAATAGTTGCCATCTCCAAGGTTGCATATCTCTAGATTGTTGTAGACCTTTCCAATGATAAGTGCCTTGCATCGTAGGTAGTTAAGTATAACCGGCCAATTCTGGTCTAACCAAAACATATTTGTTGAGTGTTTTTATTTTTTGAATGAAAGAGATTCCGTATGTTAATCATGATCACTGAATAAACAATGACGTACGGCCAGAAATTAAGGTTGTGATTAGTTCCACAGTTGGAGGAAGTCGTAGAAGGTAGAAAAAATTGAAAAAGTGAAAAAAAAAAAAAAAAAAAAAAACAAATCAGGAAATTCTACTCACACCCATCCTCTTTACTGTCTACACCCACCCCTAAAATATTTTTTTGAGTTACAATTTTACTCTTAGATGAAAAGTCTATATACCCTCTTTTTTATGCTTAGTTATATTTGTGTGATCTGGGTGACTGGGTCTGTTCTGAAGTTGGCAAATTTTCAGGCTTGATTTAATCAGAAGGTTGAGATGGTTAATATGTGGATGTCACCTTTTTGGTGCTTGCATTTGATTGTGTTCATGATTTTAAGTGGTATCTATTCTGAGTTCTATGAGTTGAGTTACAAGGACTTTTAGCTTATTCATATTTAGGACTGGATTAGGTGCTTATTATTATTATTATTATTTTTGTGTTGTTTCGTTAGTTTGATGGGTTTCCTAAATAATATGTTTGTTTATTTGTTATCGGTTATCAACCTTTATATACATCACAGTTAATCTGAACTTTATCAGAAGTCATTGATTTTCGTTTCATTCTATTTTTTTTTTTTTTTCTGTTTCACTAGAAATACAGTGTTCATGCATCCTTGTCTGATAATTGGATTCAAGGATTTCTCGAGTTTCGTTAGAAATACAGAAGTTCATTCGTTTTGGTAATGACATAGATGGGAGCAGTCTAATGGAGTATGCTGGGGAGGAGACACAGATTAGAAAAGGCCAAATGGTTTTGTTTTGGTAGGGTTCAGTGAGTAATTTTAAATCTAGCTGACGATAAAATGGAAAATGGTATTGAGAAATTCTAGAGGTGAATAGAGCAAATTATGCTAGCTTAAAATTGATAAGTGGGTGAAAAGAGAAGGGTAGGTGGAGACGGTAAAGGAGGCTGTGAGTAGAATTTCCCAAACAAAACTTTTTGAGAGGTTGAAATAACTGCATCCCTGTGTTTCTTTCTTCTTCCTTTTTCCATTTTTTTAATTGATCATTTTTGCTGTAAATGTAGATGAGGGTCTATAAGAGAGTTGCAATTGAGAAGTTCAAGTGTGAGCTGAAGCAGAAGCAACTCATTTTCTAGAAGAACTCCAGAAAAGATGGAGGAGCTTACTGCATACAATCCTGAGCACGGAAGCTCCACTTGGTATATGACATTGTGACCATGAGAAATTTCTATCCAAATTTATCCAACACAACATACTTGATAACTAATAGCTTAGTTTCCTTTAAAAAAAAAAAACATTTCCGCTCTCTTTCTTTCAGTTTATTTTGTATAAAATATCCATGGAATCAGCTTCATTTTCTAATAGGTTACTGGAAAATATGATGAAAGTGTCACGTCAATTACTTGAACAACCATTTTTTGTGAAAAAATAAACATTGAGATGACACCATGAACTGCAACTTTCTCAACAAAGATTGTGACTTATAAAGAACCCTTCAATTTGTATATTTTCATGCATCCACAGAAGTATAAATATTAATCATGCTAGTTTAGTCAATTATTTTGCATTACTGGTTCAAATTGGAATCATAAAGCTATTCCTATATGATTTCATTCTTATCTGTTCGAAATTTTAAGTCATTGTTCATGCCTTTGATTAATGATATGTCCTGCGGTCCTTCTTCTGAAAAAGAAAAATATATATATATGATAAGTAGGTGTTGACCCCATATTTGAACCCTCCATCCAAATCTTAGAATTTCTTATAACTCTTGGTTCATCTTTATCTGTTCCAAATCCTCTATCGCGCATCTCCCAAAGATAATAAAAGTAAAACCTTTATCACTCTGACAGGAAATTTAGTGGATATAATGCAATCCTTCTGTTGGTTTTTCTTTATCTGAAAGGATGCTGAATATTATGTCATTATGTCTATATCGGTGATTTTGGGCAAGATAAGCACATATGATTCTTGTAGATTTTCTCACTTTGATGGCTAGCTCACTGTCCAGATTACTGCTTTCAGAATGTTCTAGTGAAGCTTTCCAAATGATAATTACATTACTGGGGTACGGACTATCTTCTTTTATAAAGAGGCAATTTAAAACCCTTTGAACTTTGTATTTATTTCCATGAAGAGGCAACAGAAACTGTCCTACTTTCTTTTGCTGCAAATTAGATTGACCTCTACATGAAATAGTTGTTAAGAATGCATTGCATTTCTCCATGGAGAAATTCATCAAGAAATCTTTATGGATATATTTATTTTTGCTGTTTTCATTTGGTCGAGAGCACAATGGCTATCTCTGAAGCTTCACTTAAACTGAGTGCGGCCGGTTGCGGCTTGCTGATATCTATGCCCCAATTTGGGAGGGAGTCAAGAAAGTCAATAGTTATCTTTTATTTCTCTCTCTTTACTGGTTATAATAACTGCAAAATTGCGTTTGAAATATTTCGGTTTATTTGGTTCAGGCCTGAACTATGTATGCTATTGTCTGTGTTTTTTTTCTCTTTATTCAGTTAGAATATAAAAGCTGGGCAGGTTTGTTAGAGATACCTCTGTGACTGTGACCTTTTGTATCCTCTCTCGCCTCTCATCTGTTCATCTTGTTAGCATATGGAGTGCCTCATATTTGTTAGAGAAGCTAGTCGACTGATACTTTGGTGTAGCCGAGTAGGCCTTGTAACAAAGAGTTGGGTTCTAGGATTGTGTTATAGTAGTCGGCTAGGTATTTGATATAATCGACTAATACTTGGTATTAGTCCACTAATACGTGATCCAAGTCGGCTAGTGTCGGGTTCTGACAGTTTTCAAATTACGGTTTTGTTTCCTTTTTGGATGGATCTGTGTTTCCTCTTTTTCTGAGTCATTGTTGATTGGATTGTTGAAATTTGTGTTGGAGCAGGATCATCCTAGGTGCTTATATAAACCCCTTGGGGCGGCCTTTTGAAGGTGTATCAAGAATTCAAGAGAATTTAGGTTTTCACCATTTAGAGTTGTGAGAGAGGGAGAGATCTTCTTGTAACTCTTGTTTTTTCTTCTCTATTTTCAATAAAAATTTCTCCCCTCCTCTCCGTGGACGTAGGCATATTGTCGAACCACGTTAAATATGGTGTTCTTTGGTTGTGTGGTGATTTTGTTTCAATTGCTTGCTAGTGGTAAATCTTCTACGCTTCTGCTACCGAGTCTTCAACTGGTGTTTCTCTGTTGTTTGATTGGTGATAATCACAACAATTAGTATCAGAGCAATGGCTAGCAAGACGACCACGACACAACTGCTGGTCTTTGGTGTAGGCTGGAGAGCCTTTACATGACGAAGAGTTTGTCGAACAAGCTCTTCATGAAGAAGTTATACGGCTTTCGGATGAAAGAAGGTACGCCTATTTTACATCATCTCAATGCTTTTAATAGACTTTTGAGCGACTTGTTGACTCTAGAGGTTAAGTTAGAAGAAGAAGATAAAACTCTTCTGTTACCTCTTATCTTCCATCAAGTTATGTTGGCGATCACCATCATATATGGTAAGGAGACCTTAGAGTTAGAAGCTGTTAGGCAGATACTCCAGCACAATGAGCTGATGAAGAAGACAGAATCTACGGAGGAGGCTCAGATTTGGTCGTCAAGGGCCATAGGGGAAGATTAAAGAGAACGGGACCCAAAAGGGATTCAGAGGCTTCTAACAGTTTTTCTTGCTACTTTTGCAAGAAAGCAGGGCATATAAAGAAGAATTGTAAGAAATACAAGGAGATGCTGAAGATAAAAGCGGTGTAAGGATTCTGATGGGGTTAGTACCAGTGGAAAGTCATATCAAATCGGGATTATCGAACAAGCAGATGAGGATCCATGTGATGTCTTGACGGCTAAGTCAGGAAAAAGTAAATACTTAGATGCATAGTTTCTTGACTCGGGGTGCACATACCACATGTGCCCAAAAAAGAGAGTGGTTTAGTACTTACAAGTCTTATGATGGAGGCTCTATCCTGATGGGTAATCTATCCTGATGGGTAATGACCCCGTGTTTAAGACTGTATGCATCAGCCACATCTGTATGAGAATTTGATGGACATGTTGAACCCTCACGAACGTTCGACACGTTTCAAATTTAAAGAAGAACCTTCTCTCATTGGGAGCTTTGAAAGCTTGAAGGTACAAATTTTTTGGTGCAGATGAAGGAATCAAAGTTATCAAGGGCTCCATGACGTTCTCAAAGGAGAACAGACAACAAACTTGTACAAGTTGACATGAAACATTATTGTTGGTGATGCTTCAGCAGCAACAGAGAAGGAGAATACTACAAGACTTTGGCACATGCGTCTTAGATACATGAGAGAGCGAGATCTTCAAGCCCTACGCAAAAAGAGTGCTCTACCAGGTATCAAATATTGCAAACTTGATCTTTGTAAATTTTGCATCATGGGTAGGCAACGTAGAGTAGCTTTCTCTATATCACAACAGAAGACAGAGGTCTT
This sequence comes from Agave tequilana, assembly GCA_038442645.1. Taxonomy (NCBI): domain Eukaryota; kingdom Viridiplantae; phylum Streptophyta; class Magnoliopsida; order Asparagales; family Asparagaceae; genus Agave; species Agave tequilana. Next base: position 6,224 of record JAVJIF010025966.1, read on the forward strand.
GCTAGATCTCATACACACGAAGTTTCGCCAATAGCATCCATTGGGGGTGCTAGGTATTATGTTACTTTCATAGATGATTTTTTAAGGAAAGTTTGGGTATACTTCTTGAAGCAGAAATCGAAAGTATTTCAGAAGTTCAAAGAGTGAAAAACTATGGTGGAAAATCAGACGGGGCAGAAGGTGAAAGTCTTGAGGTCCGATAATGGTCGCGTATACCTCCAAAGAATTCAAATATTGCTTAGCAAGTAAGGGCATCAAACACCAGGTAAGTATTTTAGGACAACTAAAACAAAACGGGAGTAGCAGAGCGCATGAATCGGACACTTACAGAGCGTGTCTGCACTATCAGATTAACATGTCAGAAGGATTTTGGGCAGAGACTATGAATCATGCGAGTTATCTGGTAAACAGGTCACCATCAACAACTATTGATCTTCATATCCCAGAGGAGATATGACGAGGAGAGTTTGTGGACTATTCAACCTTACGGATGTTCGGTTGCCTGGCGTATAGTTGGTTGATAGTAAAAAAAAAAAGAAAGAAAAAAAACTGGAGTTCAAGTCGAAGAAGTGTATCTTCATCGGGTTCACCAATGGAGTCAAGGGTTTCAGACTTTGAGATTCTGAGATAAGGAGCGCCTTTACCAGCAGAGATGTGGTTTTTGACGAAAAATCAATGTTGCAAGAAAAGTCATAAACGGAGGATAAAGCACAAGGTGGAGCTTCAGACAGTTCAGCAGACACTCAGGAAAAAGGGAGTTGAGTTCTCAGAAAGCCCTAAAAGGCATGAGGATTCCTCAGATTCAGATGGAGACGAATAGGAGGCTACTCAAGAGCAACCTAGACCGTTGAGGCGATCAGTCAGAGTTACGGTGCCACCAACAAGGTATGACTGGGAAGATCATATCTCTTTCGCATTAGTAGCAGAAATAGGAGATCCTGATAGTTACAAGGAAGCGATCGAGGCAAATGACCACGACAAGTGGATTACAGTCATGGAGCAGGAAATAGAGTCTTTGGATTGAAACCAAATATGGACATTAGTCGATCTTTGAAAGGACTCCAAGGCAATAGGTTGCAGATGGGTCTTTCGTAAGAAGGACAATGAGCAGTACAAGGCAATGTTAGTTGCCAAGAGATATGCTCAAAAGGAGGGTATTGACTACAATGAGATCTTCTCTCTTGTAGTCAAGCATACGTCTATTCGGATGTTATTGGCGATAGTTGCTCAATTTGATCTTGAGTTGGAGCAAATGAATATCAAAATAATGTTTCTGTGCGGTAAGCTAGAGGAGAAGGTATACATGAAACAACTTGAATGTTATATTCTGGAAGGTAAAGAAGACAAGATTTGTCTTCTAAATAAGTCCCTTTATGGATTTAAGCAGCCTCCCAGGCAGTGTGTATAAACGGTTCGACTCTTTCATGGTCAAGGCCAGATACAACCGATGTAAGTATGATAGTTGTATCTATTTTAAGCAGAGTGATGATTCGATATATTTGCTGTTATATGTGGATGAAATGCTGATTGCTACGAGAAACAAGACACATGTTCAGAAGCTTAAAACATAGCTCTAGAAGGAATTTGATATGAAAGATTTGGGAGAAGTCAAGAAGAAGATGTTAAGTACGGAGATCACTCGAGACAGAAGCTCAAGCAGACTTTGGCTACCCAGAAGAACTATGTTTTCAAGATGTTGGAGAGATTCAACAGGGCAGGAGAAAGACCAGTTACCACTCATTCGGCATGTCATTTCAAATTATCCTCCAAGCAGTGTCCACAATCACCAGAAGAGTGTTGGAAATTTTATACTATTTAAATTAAGATAAAATAACAATTGTATTTACTCTAAATTAAGATAAAATAACAATTGTTCTAGCATGTAACAACAATTATAATTAAAAATAAAACAAATGAATCTGGCCTGAGGAATGCAGTCGCGATGTCGTTGCCCTAAAGGATCAAAAACCTCTCCTTGTTCAGACGTTGAATCGACCTTGTCCTTTAGCAGTAAAGGATCCCTCGGGTTCACCAGCACTCAGCCCAGGACGGTGAGCCGAGCTTCTGCTCAAATGAAGAAGTTGCTCAGAAAAATAAAGATAAAAAATTCTTTTTAACACTGAAGCCATTTTCACAAAGAGTAGTCTTCAGGTTTTCTTATAAGATGAAAAAAGAGAAATGAGTTGTGTGTTTAGCTATCAGAGTGAGGGGTCTATTTATAGCCTTAGAACCCAAGTTGTTGCAACAACTCCAACAGAAAATCTAAGCAGTTGAGATATTTTCTCAGTTGATTTAGATCCTGAGACTTGGTCAAAGTTGACTTGGTAAAAAACAAATTGAAATGAAAGCTTTTCCTTTTATTTTAATTCATAAAAATCTAACAATCCCCCAAAAGCTTTGAGTTCAGGGAAGACAGAATAAAACGAATCAATAATAAATAATAATCAAATCATCAGATCATAAAACACGAGTGAAATCAGGCAACATCATACTGTGAATTCGGGACAGGTGGACTACGCCTGGAACTTTCCTTAGTGAATTCATCATCATCTGAGAGACATAGTTGACTACGCTTGGAACTAGCCTCTTACTAGATATTGATAGAATACACACATAGTAAGTCTCCATCTATTGAGCGAGCGGGTTGAGTGTTAAAAGTCATGCTCAGAATAACTGACTAATGAGAGTTTCTAGGGTAAGCGCTGCCCCCCCCCCAACTGCGGCCATCATGGTTCCTCTCACGTAAGTAACTCCTCCAAGGGTACTACAGCTGGATAGTATACCCTCCACACTAGACTTATTAAGAGTTAAACTCATCCTTACTTAGCTGTATCATAAGAGCATCTCACCATAGAGAAGGGGTAGTAGCTACAACGCTACATATAGGATATAAATATATCCGGGTTGATGCTCCACACGAGTTTCACCAGTCAGCTTGTTACTACCACATTGAACCTCTTTCATGGAACCAGCTCTCAATCAAGTAGGTTGGGTTCTCGCTGTCGGTGAATTCTACTGTAGGCTTAACCCCATCTCCCTCAATGAAACTAGGACTATACTCCTAAAAAGACCCTTAGTCAGAATGACTTTAGTTTTTTAGGGTCAGAAAATTGGCTTAATAGCCTTTTATTTTCAAGTGGTGACAGTCAGAGATTTAACCCTTCATGACCATATTATTATGACTCTTGACATCTATTATAGACCTATAAGGTCTTTGGGTAATTGTCAGAGTCTTTCCCCCATTTAGAATTATAAAGTAGTTATAAAGTTTTCCTTGTAATCTTAGATTCAAAATGAACAAATTATAGTATAATGGTTAATGATAAAGCATATATACATTGTATTTGACTATTCAAATATTTAAGGTATTTATGTCTATATTTATATGCTAAAGAATAGTCAAGAAATTTATGTTTGTCAAATGTCATAGAATGCACAAATAGAGTCAAAGCTTAAGAATTAACATGTAATTTAAATATATCTAAAAAAATAGTTTAAGCATATACTTGATCAAAACATTAAGAACTATACATGTACTAGAGGAAAATATTAATTATCCATTCTATTCACTTTATTAAGACATTGATGATGTCACAGATGAGATTTGATATCTTATAAGTGACTGCAAATTGGTTCCTTACTAGATAGCAAAGCATCCTAATTGCCTTGCCATTTATATTATTAATAGTATCCGAATTTTCATCTTAAGCAAATTACCATTGCCTTAGTGATTAGGATATGGAATATAATTTTTCCTTTGTACATGCAACGTGTTCATGCTTTCACAAATAATACATGCATATAATGTATGCATTATAGATCTTTTAATTTTGAAAATTATTCATAATTTAATTAACAAGGAAAATTATAATATTCTTTCTAAAAAAAAGTAAACTCTTTTAAAGAAATAGTTGAAGTGTATGATTATGTAAAATATATCAATCATACAATATATTTTATTGTAAAATGATGCACTTATAATTTCAATACACACACACACATAATTTCGTGAATAAATTTAAAGTTTAATATTTTCTGCAACTATAAGAGTATTCTCATAGTTAAATCATGAAAACACTTAAGTAGGAGGTATATAAATTTTTTAGTTTAATAATATATTTTTAAGAAGTATAATAAGTTACATCAACATATGACATTTTTTATTTAATATAGTTTCAATAATAAATATCTCATTGAATAAAATCTAGTAGTGATATGAGAAAAATTTTTACTTATAAGGTAATTTTGAGAAAATTTATTTCATTACTCTAGATAATAAAATATATAACTTTTCAAATTTAAAAAATGTAATAAGAATCTGATTTAAAATTTTTAACCAAGAATCTCGACCAATTCTCGACAATTAAAACTATATTTGAAAAATATCAAAATAGATATTTAATTTATCTTTAAACTTAGTTATAGAGAAATTATAGTTTGTAAAGTCAAAATTGAAATCTAATTTCTAAAAAGTCTAGATAGGGCCAAATCCAAACTTGATAATTAAAAGTTAAGGGTAATGTCTAAAATAATAATGAGATTAAGAGGTAGTCTCTTCATCTCAATTATAATACTAAATTATAGAAAAATTATTCATTTAGGCAATCTAGCTTTATTAGATCCCAATTAAAGTTAGATGGGGAACAAAACCGCAGATGACTATTCATCATCCTGTACTTGGTTAGGATTCCAATCCGATCATTATTTACATCAGATTCAAATATGAAAGATCGTTAAAGCTCGAACAACCATAATTGTAATCATGGCTAATTCCAGATAGATTCAGGTATGTACAAATGGTGATAAAATTAGGGTTATAATCTAAACAACATCACTTCTAAAGTTATGATGAATAAAGGCTGATGATATATTTAATAAAAGATTTTAGAATTATTACTTTAGTCAAAATCTCAATTTTATCAGTCTAATTGGCCACGTCGGCGTAACTCAGGTGGGAGGTTTTCCGCTCTTGGCGTTCCTTAATTACAGAATCACGTTGAATATCCTTCCTCTGTTAAACACCAATTATATGAAATTTTGAGGAAATGATTTACCCCTTAAAGGAAATGATTTACCCTTTAATTTTATTATCTTATTGATCTAAAGATACTCAAAAGCCCGTGCCTATTTTAGCTACATTAAGAGTGTAAAAATATTTGTTGTACTTCAGATTTGTCAAAATGATAGGAAGATTTTTTATATTTTCTATATTCATAATATTAAAATGTCAGAATATAAGTTTATATTATGATATGCAAAATAAAAGGATGTAGGGGATCTTACTTAGTTTCAATCTGTAAAATAATAAAATCTAGTTCGATATATAGCAGAGGAAGCTAGAATTCAATACAAGAGTAGCAAGATATTTAAACAAACTCGAACTAATTATAACATGTAATTTAAGCACAAAATTAATAAGTATATAAATAAAAAGCTGACAACTCCTTAGATGAAGTGTTCAATGTGTCTTTATCCAATACATGAAGCAACAAATAAAAAAATAAAGTATCAAAATTTATTCATTTAGTAAATTGAAGATAAAGCATGCAGGTCTAGGGGTAGTGCATAATATAAATTTTAAAATAAGGAAGGGTGTTTGTTGCAAAGGCATGTGGATTTATTCATTTTGTTTACAAACTGAGGATAAAAGAGGAATTCAATAGCATCTAAAATAGTAATCGATAACATTTAATTCTAATGTTAATAAGATTCAATAAATTTGCATGACATAGGAAATAGATTGAGTAAAATAGGAGAAAGTATATATATATATATATATATATATATATATATATATATATATAGTGAGTTGATCCCCTAAGAACGGTTCTCACGAATTCATGTGAGAACTTTCACGTGGGCCGTCGGATCTGATAGAGATCTAGTTTTATTTGATTTGATCTATCAGATCTGACGATCCACGTGAAAGTTCTCACAGAAATCCATGAGAACCGTTCTTAGAGGATCAGCTCCCTATATATATATATATATATATAATATATATATATATATATATATATATATATATATATATATATATATATAATATAGACTTGTATCCTTTCAAACGGATTTGATCCCGGATCCTTCCCACTCAAATTCAACCCTCCAACATTCGAATACAAGATCCACTCCGTTGAAGTTGATCTATACTATTTCAAGTATCTATAAACCACAAAATCAAGTGTTTTAAATACTTTTTGCCCATCCATCAAGCGACGCAAAATGGACGGCCGAAAGTAGTGAGTTGGTTAGATCTATGTTTTTAGACATACAAATTCTCGATCCGGCCATTTCATTATGATCTAAACATTTTAAAAACCCCTATAAACTAATTTTGTTAGATTTCAAATGTTCTACACCGTTAAACTAACCAACTCACTATTTAGGCCGTCCGTTTTTCCCCTATTTGATGGATGGGCAAAAAGTATTTAAAACACTTGATTTTGGTTTATAAATACTTGAAATAGTATAGATCAACTTCAACGGAGTGGATCTTGTATTCGAATGTTGGAGGGTGAATTTGAGTGGGAAGGATCCGGGATTAAATCCTTTTGAAAGGATACAAGTCTATATATATTATATATATATATATATATATATATATATATATATATATATATATATATATATATAACTATTTTGATCTTTAGATTGTTGGAAATTTTATACTATTTTCTAAAACATGCAATATCTTTACACATTAAATTAAGATAAAACAATAATTATTCTAGCATGTAACAACAATTATAATTAAAAATAAAATAAAAGAATCTGGCCTGGGGAATGCAGTCGCGATATCGATACCCTAAAGGATTAAAAACCTGTCTCCTTGTCCAGACGTTGAATCGACCTTATCCCCTAGCGGTAAAGGATCCCCCGGATTTACCAACACTCAGCCCAGGACGGTGGGCAGAGCCTCTGCTCAAATGAAGAAGTTGCTCAGAAAAATGAAGATAAAAAATTCTTTTTAATACTGAAGCCATTCTCACGAAGTAGTCTTCTGGTTTTCTTTTAAGATGAAAAAAGAGAAATGAGTTGTGTCTTTAGCTATCGGAGTGAGGGGTCTATTTATAGACTTAGAATCCAAGTTGTTGTAACAACTCCAACAGATAGTCTGCACTAGATCTGACTTAGCCTATGCAGTTAGTTCTGTAAGTCAGTTCATGTCAAATCTAAGAAAGCAACATTGGGAAGCAATGAAGTGGGTGCTACGATATCTGCGATGGACTGTGAGACTAGGCATGGTGTTTCAGAGATTAGAAACGGGAAAGCTTAGGATACTACAAGGCTATATTCATGCAGATTATGCAGAAGATCTTGATCAGCGAAGATCTACAACGGGCTATGCGTTCACAGTAGCTGAGTGCGTCATTAGTTAGAAGGCAGAGTTGCAAAATACAATTGCTCTTTCAACGACAGAGTGGAGTACATTACTGCAGTTGAGGCATCGAAGGAAGCTTTGTGGTTGAGAGGATTGGTTGAGACGTTCATTGTCATACAGGATTCAGTTCGGTTTCATTACGACAGTCATAGTGCGATACATCTCGCTAACGATCACATGTATCACAAGCGGACGAAGCAAATTGATGTGAGGTATCACAAGCACGTGGATGATAAGGTGATTGATTTGATAAAGACCAGCACGGAGAAAAATCCAGCAGATATGATGACGTAGACCATCCCGGTGGAGAAGTTCAGAGCATTTATGAACTTCATTAAGGTTCTCCAAAGATAAAGTAACGAACGAGCTCTGGGAAGGAGCCATGTGAAGTCACAAAAGGGGAGAAAGCAAGGCTAATAAAGCAGAAGCCAATTTCTGCGGAGAGACTCAATAAACATGAGTCAAGGTAGAGATTGTTAGTGCCTCATATTCATTGAAGAAGAATTAAGGATCTGGTGGAGGTGTTACAAGCTTCACAAATCAAGCACGGACATGTACAGACATTGTGCATGATTATTAGTTGACTAATAGGTCTTATTAGTTGACTAGGTATTGGGCTAGTCGACTGATACTTTGATGTAGTCGACTAGCCCTGTAACAGAGAGTTTGTTCTCAGATTGTGTTTATTTGGTATAGTTGACTAAATTTGGTATTAGTCGACTAATATTTGGCTCTAGTCGATTAGTGTCGGGTTCTGCTAGTTTCCAAATTATGGTTATGTTTCCTGTTTTGGATTGTTTTGGATTGGATCCGCTTTTCCTCTTTCTCTGAGGCGTTGCTGATTGGATTGTTGAAGTTTGTGTTAGATTAGGATCATCCTACGTACCTATATAAACCCCTTGGGGATGACTTTTTGAAGGTGTGTCAAGAATTCTAGAGAAATTTAGAGATTTTCTTGTAACTCATATATTTTCTTCTTTATTTTTAATAAAGATTTCTTCCCTCTTCCTCGTGGATGTAGGCACATTGCCGAACCATATTAAATCTGATGTTCTATGGTTGTGTGGTGATTTAGTATCAATTGCTTGCTAGTGATAGATCTTCTACCTTTCCCCTGTCGAGTCTTTAACTCGGTGTTTCTCTATTGTTTGATCGGTAATAGATCACAACACATCTCTCTTTTCGTCGTTGTGTAGATGCTTTCTTCTCTTGCTCCCAAAATAATGTACATCAATAGGATTGAGAATCCCAAACTCACCATGAAATCCTTATGAAATTTGTTTTGTTTATTTATTTCTCAACGCTGAGAGAAGCGTTACATCAAAAGAGAAGAAAAAAGGGGGGAAAGCAAAAACATTCAGTGATGCTAGCTCCTAATGTATTTCTTATGCATGTAGATTTTTTTTTGTGGGTCAAATTTACATAAGAACTAGATCAATAGTCCTTTTTATTAGTCACATCCTTCTCAAAAGGGATGAATTCTACAACACACTTTAAAGAGGAATCAACGCAGTCTACAGTATCTCATTTTGTGTCTTGGAACTGGTCTCACTATCTCTCATTGTTTAGAAAATAATTAGTGATGAGTAGTCTTTAAGGAGTGTTTGTTACGTTTAGAGCACATTATCCCCAAAAAAATTTGTGTGCGAACTATGCAATTTTATATAAAAGTAATTAAATCCCCAGAGTTTAGAAGAGAAAAAATATAGATTTGCTACAGAAAATTACATTGCAACTCTTAGGCACAAATAAAAGTAAGAGAAACACAACACATTTCCCACACATTATATACATAAAGAGGGGGAAAAGAAAAAGAAAAGAAAACTTGTCTTTAGCTTTTACGGCCATATATACTACTATAGCTTTTATTGCTTGTTGTCTAAGCGATATCAATTCAATGTTGCAAAATTTTCTGAGACCCTGGCATTTGAAATCTCTCATCACCCGAGTCTTGCCACAGACTGTTTGCTCTCTGAGAGAACTCATCAGTTTCTCGCAATAAATTTCGCGGTCCGTCCTTATGGCTTCCTTTGCCTGCTCAATACAAACACATAGAAATCAGCATCCTTTCACTCAACCAACAGCAAAACTTTCATTGCAAATCAAACCATGGAAGAATTCTAACCTGAAGATGGATAGCATAGAAAGTTCTCTCGGCTTGGGTGGTGTGAGTTGTGGCGTTCATCAGCTGCAGTCCTTGCCGCTCCAAAATTTCACGACCTTAGAGAAGGTAATCGCGGCGCTTGAGCTCAAGATGCAGACCTGGATCATGATCTCTCTTCTACTCAGAAATATTGCTGAAATCACCGGATTAATCGCTCTGTTGGAATAAGCAGAAGCAAATTCATCCTTTGTCGCCATCAATTTGAGCTCTTCTTTCTTCGTATCAGTCTTTGGACATGTCTTTGTAGCTCAGGTATGTACTTCAGGACACCGGCAACAGTACATGGAATGCTAATTTCTTTTGCATCGATGAAAAGGATATCGGTCAGAACATAGAACAGTATTGCAGTTTAGTATAAAATGGGTTTTATGAGCCAAAGACCTACTCTTTGATCCTTCTCTGGGAGAAGGTCTCTGAGAGAGGAGTAGAGCTTGTTCAGCTTCTTCCTCTGGTCACGTTCATATTCGTTATGGCCTGATTTTTTCATGGAGTTTGCAGGTGTCTTGATCGTTGTACTCGAGTTGTTGATGTCTTCGTCCTCGAAATCTGGCAGCTGAGGAGGGCGACTGCCGGAGTTGGGGGATGTGTCTGTTTCATTGTTGTTGCAGCTTGCAAACCGGTCATCGCAAGGTATTTCATGGAACATTTGCTCTTCAAGTTGCCACTCAAGGGCTGAAACAATGGCAGGAGAAAGAGAGAACATTTTGTTGTGGTTGGGGGGTGTAAATTTTGTGGCCTACTTGCTTCCAAGAAATCTGACTTTGCACATTTGGTTTACAAGGAGTGTTAATGACATGTTTATATTAAATTACATTTAAATTATGTTAAACAATATTATAATTAGTATTTGAATCGGTATACTTTGTCTCAGAATCTGGTCACGAGCAATGCACATGCATTTTCTAAAATTATACTGTCATGTGTGTGTGTATTGTTATGAATTCATGACTCAAATCTGATTTGTGAACCGGCCTCAACCAACAATATCTTTCAAGGAGGAGATCAGGAGGGGATCAATGATGGGCTCCGGACATGGGAGTGTAATTTCGTTTCTTATACATCCATACGTATATTTGCATGTCTAGATTTAGGGTTTATCTTCTACGAAAAAGAGAGTCACCTTTGGTGAAACTTCAGGTGTATTTAGAGTTGTTGATATGTCTTTAATGAATAGAAACAAAGCAAGTCATCTTTGTAGACTCTTTCTCAAAATCAATTAGCCATCATATGAAATCCCTAGCCACCCTAAAAGTCATCAATAGCCACCCTATGAAATTTCTAGCCATCCTAAAAGTCATCAATAGCCACCATATGAAGATCTTAGCCACCCTAATGAAATGAATTGAGCCACCCTATTAATTCTGATGTATGTGTGAGGTGAAGTGATGAAGGGGTTAGAAGTTTTGTCTATAAATAGGCATCACATTGCATGAGATTTCTGAAGGTTCACCTAGAGGGGGGGTGAATAGGTGAAAGCTAATCTAAAGGTCACTTAATGCAAAATGATGCGGAAGCTAAAAACAATTATGACCTAAACAAAACTATTACACTAAACACCACGTATAACACAAGAGTGTTGCCGAATTCCCCGTGAAGGGCTCTGGACAAACTCCTCTAGATTCCCCTTGAATGGGTTGAGGTGCCGCGTTGGCTCTCTTGGTTGAATACAAGTGTTAGCAAACAAACCCAAGTAAGTATATAAATATGAGCACACAAGTATATCATGCATATAAAGATAAACACAATAAAGGAATGCAAGATATAAACAAGAGACAAGAGAGAGAGAGTGAGCAATCGCAAACACAAGGGATTTGTTTCGAGGTTCGAGCACCCTTGCTCTACATCCCCGCCTTCGACACACGAAGGATTTCCACTATAATCGATCCCAATGGATCACCCGGTGCCGCAACACCTACAAGCTCTCGGACTCCCTAGTCCGTACACACCGCAAGCCCACCGGCTCGCCGAGGCCGCACCTCAAACAAGAGTTCGCACCCGAACCCGAAACAAGCGAGTCCACACTAGGACCCGAAACAATTGCGAACACAACCGTTCGCCTTCTCAAAGGAACAAAGAAGTCTTTGGTGATCACAACACTTTGATCACTTAAAAACTATCTCACTACAACACTCCTATAAGATGAATAGCAATGGATGGCTCAAGTGTTTGTGTGAGAAAAACTAGGAAAGAGATGGTGGAGGAAAACTCAAGAAATTCTCTTTTACACTCTTGATAAAACTTTCCTTTTGATTGGAAATATTTGCTCTCAAATATGTGGAGAAAACCCTTTTAAAAGAATGGGAAAAATTGGCTCAAAGCTCTCCTAAAATCCTGTCTCAAAACAATGACCAAACCCCCAAATTTATAGGCTGTCAAAAAACTAGCCGTTGGGGTCTGTCAGACCTGTCGGTCGACCCCCCGGTCGACCGCCAACGGTTAAAAATCAGACCGTTGGAGCCTCCGGTCGACCGCCCGGTCGACCCAAAAGAACAGAGAGCACTGCTCTCAGTTCCGATCGACTGTGTCGGTCGGCCGGCCATCTGCCAGGCCAAGGCGTGCACGTCGTGCACGTCGGTCAACCGAGCCGGTCGACCGACTTCAGAGTTAGTCGACTACAAAGGTAGTAAGTCGACTATCTGAAGCGTGAAAACAGTTTTTCTGGGATTTAAAACTGGTCTTTTGGTTAAAATAAAATCTCATAAAATACTTAAAAATCTACAAAAATAGTTTTACCAATATACTTTGATATACAAACATGCTTGCACAAAATCAAGGCATGTTATAAAAGATTTGGACTATTTTGTAATATGGACATATTAGCTCAATAGAAAACTTGTATTTTCCAAAATCTCGTTTTTCCAAAACTCCTTTAAATAAAAACTAGATATTTTGAACTCATTAAAGCATAGTGTGTATGGATATGATCCACTACACAAATAAGATGAAATATCTAAGTTTTTGACATTAAGCTCTAAACTTTATTTTGTTGAAAGATATGTAAACATGAAAACCAAAATCCAAACATGTATTTTCCAAAATGAAAAACTTTTGTAAAAACAAAACTATCAAGAGTGTCTGTGTGATATATACTTGAGCAATCCACCAACTACTCTATCCTTTACATTTTTAACTAAAACAAAAACAAAATCTTATACCTAGACACAAGTCTTCATCTTCTTGAAGTCTTCACTTGAAGGCTTCTCATCTTCTTGACTTGGTCCAAACACGATCCATAGAGCTAGACTCCTCTTGAGTACTTGATGTGATCTTGATGCACAAGCTCTTGAATCAACCGGTGTTAGCTCCAAAACTTGACTTTAAATCCTTTGTTGAAGCTCCACACCTACTAAGATCTTGATAACAAATCTGTCACTAATTAAACACAAGATCATTAGTAAACATAACTACATGAGTTGATCATCATCAAAACTAGAGTGATGGGCCTTTGGGCCAACAATCTCCCCCTTTTTGATGATGACAAAGCTCATGAAGTTATATATGCATGGATTAAAGTAAGGCTTCAAAGAAGCTCCCCTTAACTCATGCATAAACAATAAATAATAAATATGTAATGAAGGCACATAAACATGTATGTAAATGAAGGAGTAAACATGCTAATCAAGCATAAAACAAAATCTTTTTCTCCTATTTGCAAAACAAACATATATGCATAAACATAAATCCTTTTATAAAAACATGCATATATAGCAAATACCTCTCCCCCTTTTTGTCAATCATCAACAAAGGATTTAAGATAAAAACAAAATCATCAAATCTTTCTCCCCTTTTTGTCATAAACAAAGAGATCAATAAGGGTCAAATCAAACATATCAATAAAATGTTATATGCGATATACATTCATGAAGAGGAAGACGCTAAGTTAGCTTCCCTACACATATGCATTACATGAAGAAGGGATGACAAGCCCCAATTCACATAACACATATTATGTAATGCATAAGAGGAGATGTGAAGCTCCCCCTACACACTTGTACCACATAAAGAAGAGTTGTCAAGCTCCTCAATATACAATACACTCAACATGAATCTATATGTAGAAGAGATGTTAAGCTCTCCTTGCATATAGGCAATACAACTCAAAAAAAGTTGTTGTTTTTTTTTTAATTTTTCTTAAACAAAAATTTTTAAAGGTATCAGAGCTTTTGTAAAACAAACAAATTTTAAGATACCAAATTGAAAATAATCATTATATAAATCATATTGATACCAATTGAAATTTAACAAATATGAAGTTGAAACATATTGATACCAATAGCAAACATAATGATCAAAAATTTTTATTTTTCATCATAAACTTTGTGCTTTTAAAAATGTGAACAAATTGAAAATTAAGCACATGAAAATCATATATATGTATGAAATGAGTATACCAATTGAAATTGATATTCTTGGAATTGAAACATACATTCATACAAACATATATGAGTATACAAGAAAGGTCAAGATTGATACCAATTGAAAGAATTCAATGATACCAATTGAAATAACAATGAGATCAAGTGTATATCTCATATAACTATCACCCAATCATGGTTCAAGTTTTAAATGATTTTCATTTTAAGGCATTCATGAACATGATCTCCCATCCAACCTCCCATTGATGGTAGGGGTTTTTAAAAATAGATTTGAAAAATAAGCTTTGTTTGAAAAACTCTACCAAATGAAGAACAATTAACTAGTTAAAATAATTTTTGAAAAACTAGTTAAAGATTCTTAAAAAACATGAAGTCAAAGCATATGTTTTTCATGAATCATACCAAATACAAGAATTGACACTCGATCTATGAAGCTAAAAATAATTTGTTCATGAAACAAAGTCATGACAAAATAAATGAAGTATGAGTGTACAAGAATCATGTAAATAGCATTTTCATGAAAATAGACATTGAAGCACAAAAAGTGTGAGTATCATTTTTAAATCATAAAAAATTATTTTTTCATAGAAACAAAGCACACTTCTAGGTATATGTATGATTTATCCAATCCTAACAATACACATACATATCCCAAATATAAAAGAGTCTATTAATAGTATTTGCATGAAGGCAAGAGACTCAACGGGTATACATGTATATTTATTAGATTTGAATTAAAAGTACATATACATGAAGTAAAGCATAAAAATTGGCAAAGCAAGTGTAAATGTGGAAATCATCAAAACTAGCTTATACATGTGCATATAGTGGGTACAAATGAGCATGAAGTGCAAACATATATGAATCAATTTGTTCTTACTATTTGTACATGTATAAATATAAGTTTTAATGGAATCTACATTTAAACATGAATTTACCACATGAAGTACAAAAACAATTAAAACATGATCATGCTAAAAATATCATGAATGAACAAGCATGAACATAAAAAGTAGGAGTTTAGAGATTGTTACCAACTCCAAAGCTCCAAACATGGTGGTCTTTCCCACCAAAACCTCCTTGATAGCGGTGCATCAAAAGTATGTCCATCAAGTCCATGCAACCACCACCAAGGCACCATTTCTCTCACGTCGTGTGAGAGCCCTCACCTACATCAAAAACACACGGTGGGGGTTTTGGTACCCATTTTCTTTTGGGTCCTTGGGGGTTAGCTTTGTGTTGAGGAACCCAAACATTTTTGTTATTAGCAAAATTAAAATGATGCAACTTGTCATAACAAAATTTTGCTAAATGGCCTTTGCGGCCACAATGTGTACATGTGTACACCTTAGGATGCTTGTGTGAATGTTTGTGATCGTGTTGTGCAACATAAGCAAATGCATGATGGGTATGATGTGCATGAACATGTGGAGTTTGTTTCTTTGAAAACATTGACTCCAATCTAGTATGGTTGAATGCACAAGAGTTTAAAGTTGAACTCAAACAATCCATTTTATTTTTCAAAACTTTTATCTCATTTGTGGTGGCATGTAAAGCATGATGAGATAAAGAATCATTTTCTTTTTCTTTTTCGAAACAAAATCTTTTTCTTTTTCACAAATTTTTCTTTTTAAAGACTTATTTTCTTGAAAAACAACTTCTTTTTGTTTTTCCACCAAATCAATTTTATTTTTCAAACTTGTGTTTCCTTCACAAAGATCATTCAATTTAGACATGAGGGAAACATTCTCATTTTTCAAATCTTCCTTTTTTTTTCTAAGCATGCAATCTTGTTTCTAAATGAATCTTGTTCTATATGCATGCAATCAAATTTCTTTTTCAAATTTTTATTTTCTTTCTTAATCATGTCATATTTCTCAAGAAGGAGTTGACAAAAAGTGGTAAGCTCATCATATGACATGTCCTCATCCTCGGATTCGGTAGTTACCTCAAGGGGGTTATCCCCTTGGACCATGTAGCACACGTTGGAGATGTCGCTTCCAACATCCGAATCGCTCCCGGCATAATATTGTTCTTTTTCGCCAAGGGAGAGGAGGGTGTTCCACACTACAAAAGCCAAATCAATGTTAGCAACCCTAGATAAGTAATCATCATTTAGGGTACTCTTTAAAGTATTAAAGGCTTTTGTATTAGCCTCAATATTCTTACCATTTAAACAATATGTATTATTAGTTGTGGCAAGATAAACATGAATACCTAAGGCTTTGAGGTACAAGGACATCTTCACCTTCCATATATGGATGTTAAGAATGTCAAACATGGGTGGTGACATGAAGTCCATGGTGTGTGTACAAATAATGTGATTAGCCTAAAAATGAGGATCTTTAACTCTAGGTTGTTAGACCCAAATCAGAGTACCAAGCTCTGATACCAATTGAAGGTTTACCTAGGGGGGGTGAATGGGTGAAAGCTAATCTAAAGGTCACTTAATGCAAAATGATGCGGAAGCTAAAAACAATTATGACCTAAACAAAACTATTACACTAAACACCACGTATAACACAAGAGTGTTGCCGAATTCCCCGTGAAGGGCTCTGGACAAACTCCTCTAGATTCCCCTTGAATGGGTTGAGGTGCCGCGTTGGCTCTCTTGGTTGAATACAAGTGTTAGCAAACAAACCCAAGCAAGTATATCAATATGAGCACACAAGTATATCATGCATATAAAGATAAACACAATAAAGGAATGCAAGATATAAACAAGAGACAAAGAGAGAGAGAGTGAGCAATCGCAAACACAAGGGATTTGTTTCGAGGTTCGAGCACCCTTGCTCTACACCCCCGCCTTCGACACACGAAGGATTTCCACTATAATCGATCCCAATGGATCACCCGGTGCCGCAACACCTACAAGCTCTCGGACTCCCTAGTCCATACACACCGCAAGCCCACCGGCTCGCCGAGGCCGCACCTCAAACAAGAGTTCGCACCCAAACCTGAAACAAGCGAGTCCACACTAGGACCCAAAACAATTGCGAACACAACCGTCCGCCTTCTCAAAGGAACAAAGAAGTCTTTGGTGATCACAACACTTTGATCACCTAAAAACTATCTCACTACAACACTCCTATAAGATGAATAGCAATGGATGGCTCAAGTGTTTGTGTGAGAAAAACTAGGAAAGAGATGGTGGAGGAAAACTCAAGAAATTCTCTTTTACACTCTTGATAAAACTTTTCTTTTGATTGGAAATATTTGCTCTCAAATATGTGGAGAAAATCCTTTTAAAAGAATGAAAAAAACTGGCTCAAAGCTCTCCTAAAATCTTGTCTCAAAACAATGACCAAACCTCCAAATTTATAGGCTGTCAAAAACTAGCCATTGGGGTCTGTCAGACCTGTCGGTCGACCGCCCGGTCGACCGCCAACGGTCAAAATCAGACCGTTAGAGCCTCCGGTCGACCGCCCGGTCGACCCAAAAGAACAGAGAGCACTGCTCTCAGTTCCGGTCGATTGTGTCGGTCGGCCGGCCATCTGCCAGGCCAAGGCGTGCACGTCGTGCACGTCGGTCGACCGAGTCAGTCAACCGACTTCAGAGTTAGTCGACTACAAAGGTAGTAAGTCGACTATTTGAAGCCTGAAAATAGTTTTTCTGGGATTTAAAACTTTGTCTTTTGGTTAAAATAAAATCCCATAAAATACTTAAAAATCTACAAAAATAGTTTTACCATTATACTTTGATATACAAACATGCTTGCACAAAATCAAGGCATGTTATAAAAGATTTGGACTATTTTTGTAATATGGAAATATTGGCTCAATAGAAAACTTGTATTTTCCAAAATCTTGTTTTTCCAAAACTCCTTTAAATAAAAACTAGATATCTTGAACTCATTAAAGCATAGTATGTATGGATATGATCCACTACACAAATAAGATGAAATATCTAAGTTTTTGACATTAAGCTCTAAACTTTATTTTGGTTGAAAGATATGTAAACATGAAAACCAAAATCCAAACATGTATTTTCCAAAATGAAAATCTTTTGTAAAAACAAAACTATCAAGAGTGTGTGTGTGATATATACTTGAGCAATCCACCAACTACTCTATCCTTTACATTTTTAACTAAAACAAAAACAAAATCTTATACCTAGACACAAGTCTTCATCTTCTTGAAGTCTTCACTTGAAGGCTTCTCATCTTCTTGACTTGGTCCAAACACGATCCATAGAGCTAGACTCCTCTTGAGTACTTGATGTGATCTTGATGCACAAGCTCTTGAATCAACCGATGCTAGCTCCAAAACTTGACTTTAAATCCTTTGTTGAAGCTCCACACCTACTAAGATCTTGATAACAAATCTGTCACAATTAAACACAAGATCATTAGTAAACATAACTACATGAGTTGATCATCATCAAAACTAGAGTGATGGGCTTTTGGGCCAACAATTTCAAGGCAAGTAAATGAGAACGAGAGAGTTGTTAAATATTATATTATTCTCTCCTTTCTCTTGCCATTTATCTTCCTTTTATTCAGCTCTAGTGAGTTGAATTTCATTGGGCTTGGGTGAGTGAGATTAGAATTGTAATCTCTTGTATTCTTCCCTTTTGATTAGTGAATTCCTCTTGCTATCTTCTCCCGTGGATGTAAGTCACATTGACTAAACCACATTAAATACTGGTGCGTTGTCCTTTTTTTTATTTCTATTAGCTTATATTGCTATCTGTTTAATCTCTCTTTATACTTGTCATCTCTTACATTAGAAGCTCACTGTTACAATAAACTAGTATCAGAGCCAGTGTTATTTTCTTGTGGGTTTCGAGATGGCTTCGGCAAAGTACAAAGTAGAGACATTCGATGGGAGAAATAGTTTCAGTTTGTGGAGAGTCAAAATGCGGGCTCTCTTGGTGCAACAAGGCTTGTTGAAAGTCTTGTGCGGTAAGGACAAGTTGCCGGAATCCATGTCCAAGGACGAAAAGGAAGAACTCAAGATAAAGGCGCATAGTGTCATACAACTTTGTCTAGCCGACGAAGTTTTGCGGGAGGTTACCGATGAAGATACTGTCGCCGGTTTGTGGCTCAAATTAGAGAGCTTGTATATGATAAAGTCCTTGACCAACAAGCTCTACTTGAAGCGGCGCCTCTTCACCCTTCGCATGAAGGAAGGTACGCCAATTAAAGACCACTTAGATGAGCTCAATAAAATTCTCATGGATTTAAAGAATATTGATATTAGAATAGAGGAAGAAGATCAAGCTCTTATCTTATTATGCTCATTACCTCCTTTCTTTGAAAATTTTGTTAATAGCATGCTCTATGGTAGAGATACACTTTCTTTAGAAGATGTCAGTCAGCCTTACATTCTAAGGAGTTAAGACAAAAAGTGTCAGTTGTAGAAAGTGAGGATCAAGCTGAAGGCTTGTTCGTCCGTGGTCATATAAAGAAGGGTCGAGAAAAATCTCGAGGAAAATCTAGATCTAAATTTAGGTTAAGAAAAAATGTTGAGTGTCACTATTGTCATAAGTTTGGTCACTATAAAAAAATTGTTTTAAGCTCAAAGAAAAAGAAAAAGAAGATGTATGGAGGAAATCTCAAGATGAGAAATCTTCGGTTGTTAATGTTGCAGAAGAAGTCTCCACATCACATGAAGTTCTTTCAGTTACCGTTTTTATGCCCGTTCACGAGATGAGTGGGTTCTTGTTCAGGTTATTCTTATCATATATGTCCCCACAGGAACTGGTTGTGACCTACCAACCAATTGATTGTGGTAATGTCTTAATGGGAAATAACATGCCCTACAAGATAATTTGTATTGGGTCAATCAAGTTTAGGATGCATGACAGTATTGTTAAAACATTGAGTAATGTTCGGCATGTGTCGGATTTGAAGAAAAATTTAATTTCTTTGGACACCCTTGACTCCAACGGTTATAAGTTTTTAGCTGAAGGTGGAGTTTTGAGAGTTAGCAAAGACTCTCTTGTTGTGATGAAAGGAAAGAAAGTGAATACTTTTTATGTCCTTCAAGGTAGCACAGTGACAAGTGATGCCGTTATGTCAATATCATAAGACCCTGACTTAGATACTACTCGTTAGTGGCATATGCGGTTAGGGCATACGAGTGAGAGAGGATTACATGTGTTGAGTAAGCATGGTTTGCTTTGTAACCAGAAAATAGGAAAGCTTGACTTTTGTGAACATTGTGTTTTTAGCAAGCAGCACAGAGTTTCTTTTGGTGCAGGTGTTCACAGGACTAAAGACACCTTAGACTACATCCATTCAGATGTTTGGGATCCCTCTCAGGTTCCATCGAAAAGTGGAGCTAGTTATCTTCTAACTTTAATTAATGATTATTTCAGAAAAGTTTGGGTGTATCCTCTCAAGCATAAGAGCGATGTGTTTGCTGCCTTCAAATAGTGGAAGTTTATGATCGAAAAGCAAACATGAAAGAAGGTGAAGCGCCTCAAGACCGACAATGGAATGGAGTTCTGTTCCATGGAGTTTGATCAATTCTGCAAAAATGAAGGAATTTGCGGAATCGTACAGTTCGGTACACACCACAACAGAATGAACTTGCAGAAAGGATGAACAGGACACTATTGGAGAAAGCTCGGTGTATGCTCTCTAATGCTGGTTTATCAAAATGCTTTTGGGCCGAGGCAGTAAATACAGCTTGCTATTTGGTAAATCGGTCTCCCTCTACAGCTATTGATTTTAAGACTCCTGAAGAGGTATGGTCTGGTACCCCTACTAATTACTCTCATTTACGAGTATTTGGTTGCCCTGCTTATTTTCATGTAAATGATGGTAAGCTTGAACCTAGGGCAAAGAAAGCTATGTTTCTCGGTTATGCTACTGGGGTGAAGAGATACAGGTTGTGGTGTTCTAATCCTAAGTCACCTAAATTTGTTATTAGTCGGGATATTACTTTTGAAAAAATTACATGCTTCAACCAAGAAAGGAGTCTGTTATTGATATTACAGGTTCCGGAGAGGAAGCAAGCAGGCAGGTGGAGCTTGAGAGCAAAGTTATAGAAGGAGTGCAGCAGAACACACCGTTGAACCAGTCGATGATGCTCAAGGTTCAACTTCGGGTGATGATATATTACAAGAGCAAAATACAGTATTGCCACCGAGAGAGTAAGAAGGCAAATCTGTCCACTTAAGCGATACGCCTATGCAGTTATGATCGTTAATGCTCTAAGTGTGGCAGAATCTATTGAGATTCCAGAGCCTTCCACCTACAATGAGGCTATCAGTTCTGATGAAGCTGCAGAATAGACTGTTGCTATGACTGAAGAGATGAAATCTCTTCACAAGAACCAAACATGGGAGTTAGTAAAGCCGCCCAGGGGATAGAAAATTGTTGGCTGCAAATGGGTCTTTAAGAAGAAAGAAGGAATTCCTGGTGCTGAGTCTGTAAGATACAAAACACGCTTGGTAGCAAAGGTTATAGTCAGACAGAGGGTGTCGACTTCAATTAAGTATTCTCTTTAGTTGTGAAGCACATATCTATTCGCGTGTTGCTAGCCATGTTGCTTGGTTCGATCTAGAGCTCGAGCAAGTTAATGTGAAAACAGCCTTTCTTCATGGCGAGCTTGAAGAGCAAATCTTTATGCATCAACCAGAAGGATTCATTATTAAAAGCAAAGAAGACCATGTGTGTGGGTTAAAGGAAACTCTTTATGGTTTGAAGCAGTCACCTAGGCAATGGTATTTGAGGTTTGATACTTTCATGATTGAGCATGGTTACTCTAAAAGTAAATATGATAGTTGTGTTTATCATCAGAAGCCTAATGATGGCTCTTTTGTATATTTACTTTTATATGTTGATGACATATTGATTGCAGCTAAAGACATGTCTAAAGTTGATAAGTTGAAAGCTCAACTCAAACAAGAGTTTGAGATGAAAGATTTGGGAGCAGCGGAGCAGATTTTTGGAATGGCAATTCATAGGAATAGGCAAGAAGGAAAATTGTTCCTATCTCAGAAGAAATACATCGAGAAGGTGTTGGAGAGATTTGGCATACTTGATGCCAAATCTGTGAAAACTCCACTTGCTGCTCATTTTCGACTTTCAGCAGATTTGTCTCCTCAAACTGATGAAGAGGAGAAGTACATGTCTCATGTTCCCTATGCCAGTGCAGTTGGAAGTATTATGTGTGATATGGTGTGCACTCGACTGGACATTGAACATGCAGTCAGTGTCGTAAGTCGATATATGGACAGGCCAGGAAAAGGCCATTGGCAGGCAGTGAAATGAATTTTGCGATATTTAAAAGGATCTACTGATATTGGTTTGTGTTTTGACAAGGAAACTAATTCTAATTGTAAAATTGATGAATATTCAGATTTAGATTTTGCGGGCAATTTAGATAGTAGAAGATCTCTAACAGATTATACTTTCACTCTTTTAGGTAGTGCCATTAGTTGGAAGGTGACTTTACAGTCGACAGTTACTTTGTCTACTACGGAGGCAGAACATATGGCAGTTACAGAGAAGGTAAAAGAAGCTATTTGGTTAAGAGGTTTGGCTGAAGATCTCGGCTTACACCAAGGAGTAACTACGGTGTTTTGTGATAGGCAGAGTGCTATACATCTGACGAAGCACCAGATATATCATGAGAGAACTAAATACATTGATGTCAAGTATCAGTTTATTCGAGAAATTAAAGTCATCAAAGTTAAGAAAATTGGTACTGTAAATAATCCAACAGATATGATGACAAAACTCATACGTTCGCGCAAGTTCGAGTACTGTCTCGAATTGCTTGGTGTTCAAAGTGGTGAAGGTTAAGCCCGTCGAGACTAGAGAAGACAGCAAGAATCCAAAGGACGCTTGATACAGTTCAAGTTAAGGTGGAGAGTTTTGTTATTCATTCAAGACAATATGAAGATTTGTTGATATGTTTTGAATGAATAGAAACAAACCAAGCCATCTTTGTAAACTTTTTCTCAAAATCAATTAGCCATTCTATGAAATCTCTAGCCACCCTAAAAGTCATCAATAGCCACCCTATGAAATCTCTAGCCATCCTAAAAGTTATCAATAGCCACCCTATGAAGATCATAGCAACCCTATGAATATCTTAACCACACTAATGCAATTAATTGGGCCGCCCTATGATTTTGATGTATGTGTGGGGTGAAGCGATGAAGGGGTTAGAAGTTTTGCCTATAAATAGGCATCACATTGCATGAGATTTCAAGGTAAGGAAGTGAGAACGAGAGAGTTGCTAAATATTGTATTATCCTTTCCTTTCTCTTACCATTTATCTTTCTTTTGTTAAGCTCTAATGAGTTGGGTTTCATTGGGCTTAGGTGAGTGAGATTAGAGTTGTAATCTCTTATATTCTTTCCTTTTGATTAGTGGATTCTTTTTATTATCTTCTCCCATGGATGTGGGTCACATTGACCGAACCACGTTAAATACTGATGTGCTGTCTTTTTTTTCTTTTTCTATTAGCTTATATTGCTATCTGTTTAATCTCTCTTTATACTTATCATCTCTTGCATTAGAAGCCCACTGTTACAATAAGAGTTATTAGGGTTTGAATGTTTTATCAGAGGTTTGTACCTCAATATTTGTTCTAGCATCGACAAAAATGTTATTACACTAATTAGCAAGCACACAATCTAGTTTAATAATCATCTCTCTCTCTCTCTCTCTCTCTCTCTCAAACACACAAACAAAACTAACTCAAATATGTTGGCAGTTGATATAGCTACAAGTGCGTATCACTTAAAAAAAAAAGTTACAATCTTCTGAAAAGCTCAAGAGAGACACAAGCAGGAGCATGGCTTGCATGTGTCCGAAGTGTGTTAGCTCAACAGAACCACATCCCTTGTCTTCTTGTTATCAACTGCCTCCTCTCTTCTCTCATTGGCTGCAACTTGTATGTTTCCACTGTAATCTAACTTGTTCCATTAGCTCAGCATGTGTATTATGAAAGGGAATAATTAACTTTAAATATTCTTCGTTCACTAAACTAATCTTCAACCATCGCGCCTTCAAGATTGCAAATGTCTGCATGTATCGATGGAGACATTCTCAGTGACATACACCTGCTCATAGTTTAATATTTGTTTCAGTCTTTTATTCTTCAGCCAGAACACATCGTGTTTTCTCTGTATTTATTCAGCTCCAAAGTAATTGGAAACTGAAATCACCACGAGAGAAGACATTAATTTGATTTAATCTTTAAGAGTCTACTACTGCTTTTCCTTTCTCATGGTTTACCAGTTTCAGGAATTATTACAGTGACTTTTTTTTTCAAGAGGTTTTGTTTGCATCACAAAATTTCTTTGGTAGTATAAATAAGCAAATTAGTAGGAAGCGCGTCCACTCGAGGACAATTTGCAGCCAACAGCCTACTCTTTATTTCACATCAACCCAATTCAAGTTCAGACCTCATTCACCTCACTAAAACTTGCAAATTTGGCATGCGAGCATGGCTCCCACTAGAATCTACTCTCACCCTTCTAAGGTTTTTTTCCCAAATCCTAACTCTTCGCCACAAGAACACCTACCTCTGATCACCTCATGCTTCTTCTACAAGATCCTAACCCTAACTTCTTCCAACATGCTCTCAACTGTCAATAAGCTATCATTGTTAGTCAAAAGACACCTTGCTAGAGTCTCTCCAGTGGGATCAACTTCTCTGATACATTGATCCACGTATAAATGTCACTACTGAGACCTCTGATGAGCCCTTTTCCTGATAAATGTTCGAACGCAAATGCCTCCATTTATTTGGTCGTTGGAGTGAGAGAGTTTGTCACCTCTCCATTTCATACAAATTCGTCGTTCTGAAATCCTTGACGCCATTGCTGGCACCGCTATGACGACGTCTTCTGAGGATACTGTTGAGATGATGATTCGATCGCCACCCTCTCAGCAATGGATTCACGTGAGGAAGAGGCATCAGAAACCTGGTTCCTCTCGCAATCCAGTCCAACTCCTCCCATGCTGAAGTCCTTGCAGGAGGGTGAGCTGGACTTCATTAGGTTTAACTGTCATTAGTTTTACTCAGACTTCAGACTTCATTCTTGAATGGTTGAAGTTGGATGGTTTCACTCTGCTCCATCAATTAAACAGACAATGTGGTAAAAGAGAAAAAATTATGAATAAATAATTAAACAAGTTAGGCACCAAGATTTAATTGGAAACATTAGCTTCACATAGAAGTGAGAGAATTATGAATAAATAATTAAACAAGTTAGACACCAAGATTTAATTGGAAACATAGCTTCAAGAATATTGTTTATTGTTAGAATTTTAAGAAACAAACTAACTAATAGTTTATTTGACTTTTCTTTTCTCCTAATTTAATAGTTTCTTTGTATGCCAAGCAGTCTTGTAAAATCTAACTTTAATAGTGTGTTTTTTGCGTGACTCGGCTCACTGTAAAAGGATGAGAGTGAGTTGTGAGGATTCCTCAGTTCAAGCGCAACGGCCTTGATCAAATAAAAAAAAGTGTGTTTTCTAAGGCCTTGCCAATTTGTGGACATGTTCCGTTGATGGGGCCCGCATATTGATGTGCATTTCTTGCGTGCATCGGCATGTCCCTGAAACTTAACCTGCAGCAGTGCACTGTACAACTAACGATGAAGAACAGAGCCCATTGTTGTGCAGCAGTAGACTAGGTTCTCTAAAAGAGAAGACAACCACAAAGGGTAGCAAAATAATGACATCAAATGATGGGGGGGTAAATGGCAGTACAATTATCACAACCTTTGCTTTAATGTTAGTATTATGCATGCTCAATGATTTTTGTCTCGTTCGTTCTTTATCTTCATTGGCTTTGGATATGTTAGTATTATGCATGCTCAATGATTTTTTGTCTAAGATTTTTCTCAAATTTTCTCTTAAATCTCACTCTAAAGTTTTTTGGTATTTTCCTCAAATTTCTTAAAAAGCATATGTAAAAAATGACTTGTGAGCTTTTAATAATAAAATAAATAAAATAGAAATGTACTTGAGGGGGCTTAAGCTTGGGATGTAGTGTTTAATCATTTAGATAAGGACGATTAGTTTTTTTTTTTTAAATCAGGTAAGTTAATGTGGGGAGAGAAGAATAAAAAGATTCATGATTGAATTTTTTAATGAAGTGTGGAGGAAACAACAACAGTGTCGATAGGCCTCTTGAGCTGTCCACAACACAGGTACTGATACATGTTTGCAGTTAAACTGTATTGTCGACAACATACATCTTGAGCTGTCGACAATGTTTTCCAGAGAGCAGTGTTTATTAGAGTTTGGGTTTGACTATCACAGGCCCCTTGGGCTGTCGACAGCGTTTTTTTCTCTGGGCGAACTCAAGTTGGTTTCTGAATTTGTTTCTGATTCAAATTCAGAGTTTTTGTTTCCTTTTCTTCTTGAACTCCATGCCTATATAAAGAGGGGTATTATCCCCTGCTATTGAATCTTATACTTGATTGATTTAATAAGATCTCTCTCCCCTTCTGCCCCGAAGACTTAGGCAATTGTCGAATCTCGTTAAATTCGCGCGTTCTCGCTTTTTTCTTCTGTTTGCTTGTTCCTATGATTGGTGACAATTTTCTGGTGTTGTTCTCTGTTGCTAAGATTTCAACAAGTAGTGTCAGAGATTTTCGGGTTCGACAGAAAGTTTCATTCGGGTGGAACAAATCTCTTTGGAGATTGTCTACAGTTTCGGGTAGAGGTAAAGATCAAATTTTTCCTATTTGGATTTATTTTCACTAATCGTTTTCAACATTAATTTAAGGAATCTATTGATAAAATGGCTAAAAGCAGTCAATCATTAGTGAAATTCGTGAGTCATCTTCCAACGAAGATTGATGTAGTGAAGTTTGACGGCATAAATAATTTTGAGATGTGAAGATGTGAGGTGATGGTTTCCCTTGATGACATCAAACCTTGAACTCTCTGTGTTTGGAAGGAAAGTCGGAGGAGACATCTGAGAAGGACTGAGACAAGATGAATCAGATGGCATATGGCGTCGTCAGGTCATGTTTGATACAAGGTATCAAGTATCATGTATTTTACGAGACTTTCACAAGGAAGATTTGGGAGTCCTTCAGAAGAAGTATTTGACGAAGAGCATCGAGTCTCGATTGCATCTGAAGAGGATGCTTTATCACTTCTAATTAAAGAGAGGGCTCTCTATTGGTGAACACATGAACAATTACACAAAGTTTCTTGCAAATCTAGTTAATGTGGATGTTGAGATCAAAGAAGTGGACAAGACCATTATTCTTCTGAATTTTCTTCTTGATGAAGAGTATGAGACCTTCGTCCTAACCTTAATCAACGGTAAACAAACACTTAACTATAGTGATGTATCAGCTGCTCTTGTAAATTACAAAGTATGAAAGAAGAACAAGCAGTCTTTTTTAAAGAGTGCTTCAGCAGAAATATTAACGGTAAAAGGCAGGAGTTCCAGTAAGAAGGGCAAAGGCGATCTTAAAAGATCAAAGTCCAAACCAAGTTTTAGAGATCTGAAGAAGAACCAGTGCGCCTTCTGCAAAGAGTTAGGGTACTTGAGGTTGATTTTTCAAGGATCAAAGACAAGAATAAGGAGTAAACGACCGAGGTAAATCTCACAAGGGTGATCAATACCCAATCAGGTAGTACTTCACAGGTAGGTGGATCAGACTTAGACTCATCGGTATTCTCTTTCTCAGCCACTACTTCTACTATTGGTTACTCAGGTGATTCTGAGTGGGTGCTTGATACATGAGCTACCTATCATGTGTATCCCAACAATGATTGTTTTTCTAACTTTGAGAAGTTAGATGGATGTTCTGTTTTCATAGGATGATTGTCCATGTACCATAGAAGGGATAAGTACGGTCCATATCAAGATGTTTGATCAGATTGTGCGAGAATTGAAATGAAGTGAGGTGTGTACCTCAACTGAAATGGAATCTTATCTCTATTGGTGCTTTGAAAGCATTGGGTCTTGAAGTATCTATTAGAGATCATATTCTCAAGATTATTAAAGACTCATGGTTCTTTTGAATGACGTCCGACGCAATAATCTTTACTACTTGAAGTACGATTACAAGACAAGTGACGACTTCATAAAATTCAGATAATGACTGCATCAAACTCTAGCATATGAGGCTCAGACATACAGGAGAAAAGTCTTTGCAAGCTCTTGCAAAGTAAGATTTATTGAAAGATGTCAGTACGTGCAAATTGAAATTTTGTGAACATTGTGCCATCGAAAAAAATACTAAGGTGAGATTTCGCATTGCGACTCATTGCACAGAGGGGATTCTAGATTATGTTTATATAAATATATGAGAATCTATCAAGACGGCATCTATTGAAGGTAACCACTACTTCATGTCTTTTATAAATGAATACTTTAGGCGATATTGGGTATATACCATGAAGCACAAAGGGGAAGTCCCGGAGTTATTTGTAGAGTGGAAGAAGAACATAGAGAAAAGTATAGGAAAGAAGATCAAGGTACTTTGTTCAGACAATGGAGGAGAGTATACAAGTGATCCTTTCCTACGACTATGTCGTGATGAGGGCATAGAAAGACACTTCACAGTAAGAGAAACACCGCAACAAAGCGGGGTGGCTAAAAGAATGAGCAGGACCTTACTAGAGAAGGTCAGGTGCATGTTATCCAATGCAGGCATATTGAAATCTTTTTAAGCTGAGGGATTGGCGTATGCTTGCATCTTATTAACAGATTGTCTTCGTCTGCAATAGGAGGTAAAACTTCTCTAGAGTTTGGTCAAGAAAAGTTGCTCAAGATTAAGATTTGCTATGGATATTTGGGTATCTGACCTACTATCATGTCAAGAAAGACAAGTTGGATCCAATTGTGAGAAAAGGTATGATCGTAGGAGTCAAGAAAGGATAAAGGCTACAAAATTTGAGATTCAAGGATAGGAAATTTATCTTGAGCAGAGATGTCACGTTTGACGAGACTTCAATGGTGAAACCTATAGACTCTTAGCAGGTGGAGAGTCAAACGACAGGCAGGATATTGCAACAGGTGGAGAGTAATCCTACTTCACCGTCTCTAGACACATCAATATCATTTGAGGTCATACCCTCAGTGACACAGGGTGGTGATCAGGTAGCCGAACATGATGCTGGTAATGATGAGGAGGATCAAGGACATGCTATGGGTGATGCACAAGAATTCATTGCAGTTAGAAGAACTCTAAAAATTCACATAAGTCTAGTTGGCTCACTACTAACATGATCATAGCCTATGCTCTCCCAGTCATTGAGGAGGCAATCCCGTCTACATACAGGAAACCTGAAATCAATTCAGAGTCCAAGATGTGGAAGGATTCCATGATGGAAGAAATGAGCTCTCTACACAAGAACGATACTTGAAAACTATCAGAGTTACCCAAGGGAAAGAATGAGATTTGGTTGTAAGTGGTATTTGCAAAAAAAATACTGGGATCTTCAAATGGTGATATTGTATGCTATAAACTAGATTGGTAGCTAAAGATTACATACAGCGAGAAAGCATTGACTACAACATTCTCACCCATTGTGAAGTACTCGTCTATTCAGATTTACTAGCACCGGTGGCACAGTATGAGTTGAAACTTAATCAGTTCGACGTGAAGATCGCCTTTCTCCATGGCGATCTTGAAGAGGAAATCTACATGTCTCAGCTGACGGGGTTCAAAACTGCAAGAAAAGAGAACACGATATGCAAGCTAGAGAAATCAACTTATAGATTAAAGCAATCACTAAGGCAGTTGATCGGTCGCTGATACTGCACATTCATTGTCACATTCTCATATTTATTATATAATAAACTCTGTTTTTAATCCTATTATTGTCTAATTTATATGCAGGCTCATTACTAAGGAGAGGGAAGAGAAACGAGCCCAAAAGCCCATCAAAATTCTGATTTAATTCAGAATTAATGTAACGCCCCGATCCCACGGATACGGAGACGTCACTGCGACGTATATACGCAGGTCAGAAAGTGCCCCCACGTATATACGCTAAGCAATAAGTAAAACAAGAATCAGAGTACACGACTAAGCGTGGTATCCATACATATGCCAACTGAAAAGTACAACTACAAAGCTATCACAGGATATGATAAAGTATTACACATTACATGTGTATTACATCACAACCAAGTCCAAAAGTAAAAGATACAATATAACCACAAAATGCTCACGAGTAGGATGAAGATCCCGTGAGTCAAAAGAGAGATCTGGCACAAAGACTGGAGCTAATCGGCCTGCTCACTAAAGAAAGCTTGATCCTCTGTGGATGGCTCCACTTCGATCCAAGCTTCAGAACCTGAATATGCAAATCCAAGGGGGGGTCAAGACCTCATAACAATAATCAGGCTACAGCCAAATGGCATAAGAGACATGAATAAGTAAGGGGGAACAGTAAGATAAATATCAATCAGTAGGTAATGAAAGCATAAAGAGTAAGAGTCTAAATACAATAGATCCACAGTTAATGTCTTATTATTATTACTTGTCTTACTATGATATCTAGCTATGTGACCCAGCGTCCCAGCTCACATAGATCCATATCCTAGTAAAGCAAGGTTGTTATTGGAAACCAGCGGTTGTATCGACGAACTATGTTTACAGTGGATCCCGTACATGCCCGGGATAACGGTCCAGGATTGTTCCGTTGCTTGGTGACGGAAGCCAGCCGCTAGGCTAACAGGAGGGACTTATGTATGCCCTTTATCATGATAGTATTCAGGAAGAGGGAGCAAGCACTCCCCTCGGTCCCCTGGTGGCCCACAGGTCAGACCGGAACATGAGTTGCACAACATTGCTAAAACCACTGTAAACACGAACACATATCGATATTCGCATGTTTTCCCCCGACCCAATATAAGTTGGTCCATTTTATACAAAAGTCAAGTATATCATGCTTGGTTCAAGTGATGGCATGATAAGTGGCGATATCCATTTATTAACAAGTTATGGAATGGGACTACACAATAATAAGTCATGAAGTAAAAAGAAGTAATGTCCATCAAGTAATATGTCATGAAGTACCAGTTATGAAGCATAAGCAAGGATAATATATCACATATGTATCAAGGTAAGATCTAATTTCAGAAAAGAAATCAACTATAGTGAACAGCCTAAATTAGTCGACTAGGTGGAAGGGTTAGTCGACTAATAGTGGTCTCTAGTCGACTAACAGTCTGAATTAGTCGACTAAAACTGGGTTCCAGAGAGTGAGATTCTGTTTCAGGGAAAGTTAGTCGACTTAGGGAAAAAGGGTAGTCGACTAACAGTGACTACAAGTCGACTAACAGATACTTAAATCGACTAAATCTGGGATACAGAGAGTTGATGTTTTATTTCAGGAAAAAGTAGTCGACTAGGGAGGAATGGTTAGTCGACTAATAGTGGTCTCTAGTCGACTAACAGTCTGGATTAGTCGACTAAAACTGTGTTCCAGAAAAGGTTACGTTTCAAAAACAGATGGG
This sequence comes from Agave tequilana, assembly GCA_038442645.1. Lineage (NCBI taxonomy): Eukaryota > Viridiplantae > Streptophyta > Magnoliopsida > Asparagales > Asparagaceae > Agave > Agave tequilana. Next base: position 37,559 of record JAVJIF010025966.1, read on the forward strand.
TTAGTCGACTAATTCCTAGGTCAAGTCGACTAATCGTCTAGAAACAGAATACAGAACAGATTTTCTGATGGTTGTGTTTGATGTCTAAAAACATGATTTTGAAGATGTAAATATACAAGATATGAGAACACAAGTGTGCTAGGAATTTGACAAGTCTTGGTGAGTAAAAATACTCACTTTGAACGGTTAAATCGAGGCTTTACGAGTTCCGAAAAGGTTGTTGTCGACAAAATCACCAACTTCATCCTTGGCGATATTGCGGACGATCCCAATCCAAAGAAGTGGTGGTTGCTTGAGATGGAGGAGATGACCTAGGTGATGTTTTGGAGTTAGGGTTTGAGTTGAGATGAAGGAGGGTTTGGTGAGGGTGAAGGTTTCTCTTAGTGGAAGGAAGTAAAAAAGGAAAAGAAGTGTAAAGGGAATGTTTAAATAGGTTTTTGATTTTGTAAAGGAGATGCAATTTATGTAGAAGAGAGGGGGCTTTGTGTAAATAGGGGAGGGGATGAGTGTCCCTCTTCTTGGCCACTTGGCCGGCCATGGGAGAGAGAGAGAGAGAGATGCATTAATTGAGGAAGTAGGTGGGAGTTGGTGGAATTTTGGAGAAAGTGGAATTATTGAAAAATTGGAAAATTTTGAGGCTTGTGAAGGAAGTAAAGGAAAATCAAGAAAAAGGGAAAAGGAAAAGAATTATAAAAAGAAAAGATATTTTCTCTGGCTTAAAATTTAAAAATGTTGAAAAGACAATTTCCAGGTTTAAGTCGAAGATGCGGACAACATTTCGGAAAATACCGAAATCGTCCGAAATTCAAGTATCTCGGAACGACCCGAAAATTTTACCAAAAATCAAGAATAATATTTAAGACTCATGGTGAAATTCGTTTGAAGAAATAATTTATAGTTTTAAAACTAAAATCCCGGAATCAGTTATCTACCGACTCCGTTGGAATTTTCATAAATTCATAAAATTCTCAGAAAAAGTATTTAGATAGAAAAATATGATTCTAAGAAATAAAGTCTAAAGGACCTTCTAGAAATTCCTAAATGTTTGTGAATTAAAAATCTGAGAATCGATCAGCGGCACTGGTCGACACCGGTTTGAAAATATTTAATTAAATTCAAGAAAATTTCAGAAAATCATAGAAAATATATAATATTAGAAAATGATTTTTAAAACTGAAATCGGTCAAATACAGGAAGTAAATCGAAAAATACGATCGAAAAACTGAATACGCAACTAAGTACGTATTCCGGGAACGGGGTATTACAATTAATTCAAATCAAAGATCAGGGCAAATTAGGATAAATTAGGGCAAATCAGAGAAGATAAAACCAGTTGAACAAGCGGTTAAAATAAGATCTTTACAAATTAATTGGTTAAAGCCGATGATCAAAGGAGGCTTCATCAAATCCAAGACCCAAAACTGTAAATTCAGTGAGAGATAAAACCATATCGCGAAGCCAGGGAGCAGCACCCCCCGGGTGTGGCCACCTGGCCACACCCAGGCCGCGGAAATGCGGCTAAAGCCGCATTTTCGCGGCTTTGTTAGGGCTGTTGGGGGAGCGTTTGCTCCCCCTATCTTCGTACGCTCTCCCCGTGTGGTTTTTACCTATAAATACTGGGTTTTCAGAGACTACAAGGAACGATCAAGCAGAGATAGATTTTTAGGCCAGTTTTTCATTCTTTTTAGTGTAGCTTTTTATTTTTCTTTTTATGTAATTTTTACTTTTCATTATGTAACTGAGACGAGAGACGAGTTTCATAAAGGAATGAAAGCAAGTTTGTACTGAGGGTGATACCGGTGTAAGTAAGTCTTTTCTTTTATTGTTATTTGAATCGAATCGAAGTTTTTTTCTTCTTCACTCTTGTTTTTATTTACTCTCCTATGATGTGTTGCAATCCAAGTGAATCTGATAGCCTCAAGACTGCTTCACCATTGCAAGTGCCCTTGATGGCCTATAGTGATGAACAACTATTCTTTTGTTAGTTTAGCTTGCCCTTTTATTCATAGTATAGATCAGGAATGGGGAAGATCCTACACGCCATGCTTGATCGCCTTCAAAGACTAGGTAAGTCGTAGTTACAGATCCAAGGTATATGAGCACTGAAGAGGTAAGTAACTTTTAGTTTCTTTTCTTTTAACTTTTAGTTTAGATCACCAACATCACAATCTCCCAACTCTTTATCACTCTTTTAATTTCTTTGTATAAATTCATTTTTCATTTTCTCCACCTTCTCAATGTACCACTTTCTTCTTAACTTGATTGTAACTTATTTTTCTTTTTCTTTTCAAGAGCTAAAAGAAGATCTTTAATCATTGATTGTAACTTAAAAAAGAACTTACTAAAAAACTTCCATCGCTAGTCCCTCCATGTGGATCACGACCTGCATAGCCAGTTGCTATAGCGGTAGAGAATTGAGTACTTGCACATTCTATTCTTGGCGCCGTTGCCGGAGAGGGACGATAAGTAATTCTTCTTTTAAGTTTACATTTTTTGTTAACCTTCTTCTTTGTTCTTGGTGTACAGCTTTAATATCAAGGAAATTTTTGCTGCATTGGATATATAAGTAGCCCTGGACTGTGCTCAAGAAAGCAGAGCCCAGAAGCCCTCAGATTTGCTACATTCCAGTGGCAATCTGAGTGAACTACTAACCTGTATTTTTGCAGGTTGGCTGAATTGCAAAACTAAAATTCTGCAGCTATTTATTTTCTTGATTAACTCACTGTACATACTTTCTAACCTCAACAGTAAATTGATGTTTGTTAAATGTTAAAAACGGTTTAGACTTTGCATTTAGACACGTGTCTAATTCGTTTACATTTTACATTATTGTTGAAGAGTGTTGAAGTAAAGGTACGTGTGCATAGCATGTAGTATAGGAACACTTTTGAATTGTTTACATTGCTTAAGTGTTACTTTTCATGTACACATTGCACTAAATTGATTTAAGGACTTGTCCTATAAACAAGATAAGGTGGGGAAGTCATTACCCTCCCTTAGCTCACAAATAATCTTCTCACTTACTAACCCAAGTCTAACTAAAACTGAGTAGACGTTGGTCCTAGGGACATCTCAGACTCATATAGGAGACTGACCTAAGGGGGAAGTTGATTAGAATTAACTCTTGCCAAATCGGTGTCTAAGGTTGGGGATTGAGGGGCGAAACCCTGAAGGTTGGTGGTTTGGCATAATTAGGCCCGTTGCTTAGGCACGGATACCTCCCACTGATCTTGGCCCTACCTGACTGATTAACTTGTGGTCAGATTCGGTAATATACCCCCCGTGGATAGTCTAACCAATTTGGAGTCGTCTAGATCTAAGGTTTACCCTAACTTAGATTAGATTTTTTTTCTTTTTGTTTATTTGTTTGTTTGTTTGTTTTGTTGATTTTAACAATTCTTGTGTGATATGGCTTATAACAATATTTTTTTAATTTTAATGGTAATCTATGTTACACCCCAACCTCTTTTTTGGATATTACCAACCCGGCATATCATAACTTTAACCAACCTAGTGTGTCGGATTGGTCTTATCCGAATCAATACATGCCCCAGTCTCAATACTATGAACAAGACTGGAATAATCATTACTACTCTTCACAGAGTCAATGAGGATACAACTACCCCGAGTCATATTGTCAACCACCTTACCAACATCCAGCTTCATATACTCCTTCTCCCGAACAACCACTAGAAGAATCAATTGATTGGGAAAAAAGGATGGAAGTCTTAGACGAGCTTGAGCGACGAATTCAAATTTTAGAAGACTCAAAATTCCGTCAAAATTTTCAAATCACAGATCCTTACTCTATTTTTCAAGAAGAACATGCCGACTTAAAAAAGAGTATGGAATCCATAATTCAATTCCAAAATGATCAACTCGATATGATGAAGCAAGACTTAATAGATTGAAAAACATATGTAGGAATAAGGAAACTCTCTCTACCCAATCTTTGACTATTCTCGACACTTCTAGCGTATTGATGAAAACCAAGAATCATGGTATCTTGAAGACTTGACCAAGATTCACACAAAACCTTGAACTTGACCAATATCAACCCATTGACGAATTAGCAAGTTTTCATTTTAATGAGATTGAACTTGATTATGAATGTGAACCCAATTCTCAACTTTGTGATTCAGTTCTCATCTTCAAATCTATGTTGACTCCGGTATTCTTACCCAATTTGGACCAATTTTTCGAGCCAACATTTATTCCCGTACCCATAGATCTAGAAATAGAATCACCAATTATGGATAGCCACATTCTATTGATGAAAAAAGAATGTGAATTTCAATTCTTGAATTTGGACTCAACTCTTGAACCAAAACTGACTCTTGAACCCAAAATTAATTTTTCCAAGTTAGTATTATTTCCTGAACCTATCATTCTTGAGGCCAAGTCAACCATTCCACCAAATCACATTCTTTTGTTGGATATAGGTATAAACCATGATGACTCTGTGATGATTTTTCAAGACTGGTCATGTAAAGGGAGTAAGTTTCACGATAGGATCTTTCATGATCCTATTAATATTGGGGACTGTAAATATGTAAATAGAAAAGTGGTAAATAAAGATGAGTTCCGTGAACCACCACATTATCTTGATTGGGTAGTAACGCTTGACCCAATCCGACCACCACCAGAACCACCACCTTAAGGTAATATTTTCCTTCCCTTTTTTCTTTTTCATGCATCTATACATTAATTCATACATTGAGGACAATGCATGAGATAGGTGTAGGGAAGGGTTCTAACATAACCTAAGTTTTTCTTTTATTATAAATATATATATATTATTAATATTTTTTTTACTTTTAAAAACTTTTTGAAAATAGAAACAATATTTTGACATATTTTTTGTAAGAAATTAAGTTGATTTTAAGGAATAGGAGAATCATAATTAGGATTTCTTATACTTAGTCAATATAAGATTATTTGTTTGATTTTCAAGGTAGGAAGAAAATTTGAAAAAGTAATTTAGTCTTGATTTTTACCTTGATTACATGTGCATGCTTTATATACTTACACACTTAGAGTTCAAAAAACAAAGATTCTTATGCCTTATATATATATATATATATATATATATATATATATATATAATATATATATATATATATATATATATATATATGAGAAAATGTATATCAGCCGACGGCTGAGAGACCCTCTCAGCCTGCGGTGATGTGGCACATTATTAGCCACACTAGAAAGGACGCCCCGCCTATCGAAATAGTTGAAATTACTAAACACTCCTGCGGTAAAAGACAGTGGATCTGTATAGTTTATTATATTTTTATATATTCTGACGTTACTCAATTTTTGTCACAATTATCTTTTTTAACAGCGACCAAACTGCCAACATTATTTTTATCAAATCACGAAACTAATTTGAATGCTTCTTTATTATTTTTTTGTTATCTGATTTTAAATTTAATGATTTTTTTAATATAGTCGCAGTTTACTTTTTTTTCGCATGTAATGTATAAATTATTTTTTTTTTACATATTGAATTCGGACAAGGACTGCGACTATGATTGCAGTGCTTAACGAGAGCAAGTCGTGGACGTTTTTTTTTGTTTGGTTAAATGTAATAACGGTGACTAATAACTGATAGTATTATCGCAGTTTACGTATTTTTTTATATATTTTGTTCTTCATTGTGACTGTTGTCTGATCCGCCTATGAATTATTAAATTGGTTTTTACATATAGCATGCGATCAAGGACTGCGACTATGGTCGCAGTACTAACGAGAGCATTTTTTTGGATGATTTTTTTTGTTAAGTTAAATGTAATAACGGTGTCTAAGGACTGATACTATAGTCGCAATTTACGTACGGTTTTATATGTTTGATTTTTCACTGTAACTTATTATTGGTCCCGATATGATGCCAAATGCGGAACTTTCTCTGTTGGCACTTATGGATCTAAAATACGAAGTCAACACAAATACTAAACAAAGAAGGATTAAGTTAAACAAATAAATAACTTGCAATAAAGGAAATCAAATCTCAGAAAAGTTTAGACAAACGCAAACACGAGAGATTTATCCTGGTTCGGTCCTCGTGACCTACATTCAGTCCCCAAGCCACCCGCTTGAGATTTTCCTTTATCCTTGATTTTGTACACCCAAAATCACAACCATGCACACCACTTGACAAATCTCCTTTGCCAAATGTGTACACCTTCTCTTCCACCAAGAGAACAAACTCCACCTTGTACAACTGCTTCTACACCAAGAAGACACCCGTGTACAATGATTGCTTTGAGTATTACAACACTTTCCTATAACCTTGGTATTGTGTATGAACGTGGACAAGGTCTAGTATAGGAGAAAAACTTCAGAGAACTTCACTAGAGAATCAGAATTTAGTGAAGAACTGAAGTGGGAACAGTTTTCAGGATTGACAGAATTTTTGATCTTAGAAAACTGAAGATTAGGATTAGTATTTGGCCTTTGGCTTAACTACCCTTTATATAGATGCACACTAGGGTAAGTTAGGGTAGTTACAGGTGCAATTCAAAAGATTAGAACGTTGGAAAACGTTGCACAAAAGACCAGATAACAGAAACCGTCCAACAGTCAGAAACTGCCTATAGTCGACTTGCCTTTTGAGTTAGTCGACTATACAAGGCAATTTTCCAAAGAGTAGTCGACTATGTTTGGGTATTAGTCGACTAGGTCAAGATAAGTTCAAATGACTAGTTTCTGGATAACTGAATCAAGTCGACTGCAACTTCCTTCAAGTCGACTGGACCAGTGATTAGTTGACTAGGGGCATATGATTAGTCGACTACAAGGTATATTAGTCGACTAGGTTTGTCTGTCAAGTCGACTAATGGACAAACAGAGAGTTGGGTTTCTTTTGGACACATGACTAGTCGACTAGGGGTTTGGGTTAGTCGACTGCCAAATGGATTAGTCGACTATAAGGAGTTATAAGTCGACTATATAGACATGATATGTGTGTGTGCATCAAGGCTTTTGATATGCTATTTCACAATTACAAAACACATCATATCAACTCTCTTTGGGCAGTCTTGATCATGAAGAACTCTTGATTCGTCGTGTGTTAGAGCTCTAAATGAAATGCTTCACAAATGTCTTCATCAAAACATGTTCTAACATTCTCCCCCTTTTGATGATGACACGTTGTGTCCACATATGCTCCCCCTGCAGAAAATAGGTTATATTTTCCTCCCCTGCAGAAATTGGGTTATAACAAATATAGAAATACTTTGTTCTCCCCCTGAAACAAATATATCATTAGATATATATATATATATATATATATATATATATATATATAATATATATATATATATATATATATATATATATATATATATATATATATATATATATATATATATATATATATATGTTCTTATCAACTTTTATATGGTACCTGCAAGATAAACGTTAGATGGTACTAAACATGAAAGAACATATTAACCTTTAGGAGTCCAAATCCATTTAGAATTTGGTTTCCACCTGTTAGTATACACATAGTTGCAAGAATTACATATATCATGAATGTATGATGCAATATATGTATTTTTATCATGAATACTTAAATTCTTAGGAATCCATATAAACTTATTTTTCTTAGACTTTCTTTTTACAAAAGAACTATATGGATTACTACAATATGAAGATTTTTCAACAAATCCAATACCATAACTATTATATGACAACTTCTGAAAAGATAATAAATCATTCAATTTTTCTTCTCCTTGATTGAACTTAGTCACATTTTGCAAAATATCTTCATATTTCTTTTTGAAAACTAAAATATTTTATCTAAAATAGAAATCCTTTTATTCAAAGACTCAGTTTCCTTTTTAAGAAAAATGTTCTCTTTTATAAACTTCTCATTATCATTTTTCAAAGATGATATGACTTTTTCAAACTCATCTTGTTGAGAATTTATAGAAGATACTTGTAAAGCATAACATGAATTTCATTTAACAGTTTTTCATTTTCTTTTGATAAAACTTTATTTTTCAGTTTTTCATGCTTTAGATCATTAAACAATTCATGAAATGCATCAGAAAGTTCAGTAAATGATACCTCATCATCTTCTATGACATGTAACATAGGTTGACACGTTCAGTGGATTCTTCTTCGTCAGAAGATGAAGAATCACTGTTCTCCCATGAGGCTTCATAGTTTTTCTTCTTTCTGAACTTTTTGCTCTTGATTTTACCTTTATTTTTGTGCAATGGGTAATCCATCTTCATATGACCTGGTTTATTGCAATTAAAGTATTTGAATTTACCTTGCTTTAGAAGTCTCCTGAATTTCTTTGAAAGCATTGCCATCTCCTCTTCATTGTCATCAGAATCGTCCGTATCGGAGGATGCATGGAAAGCAAGTTCTTTCTTCTTTGAGTGGTGTTGTCGTTCCTCCTTCTTTCTTTCTTCCAATTGCACTTCATATGCCATTAGATTACCGATTAGGTTTTCTAACGACAAAGTTGAGAGATCATTGGCTTCTTCAATTGCTGTTGTCTTCTTCTCCCATTCTGGTGTGAGTACACGAAGGATCTTACGAACTCTTTCAACTTGGGTGTAGTCCTTTCCAAGGGATGCTAATGAATTGGTAATGTCGGTGAATCTTGTAACCATTTCGAATATGGTTTCATTTCCTCCATTTTGAATAATTCAAACCTATGGACAAGAACAGATATTTTAGACTCTTTAACTTTACTTGTGCCTTCGTGTGTTACCTGAAGAGTATGCCATATTTGATGTGCAGAAGTGGCTGTTGACACTCTGTTGAACTCTTCTTTGGTTAATGCACAGAATAAGGCATTCATCGCTTTGGCGTCAAGGTTCGCATTCTTCTTTTGATCCTCACTCCAGGCGCTGTAGTTGGTTGTTGGCTTGGTGTACGATGCTTCAACGATGTTCCAAAGTTCGTAGTTGAGCGATTGCAAGTAGATCTTCATTCTACACTTTCAATAGTTGTAGTTGGATCCGTCAAATAGCGGTGGACGTTGTGTAGAATGTCCTTCTTTGAATTGGGATGATGAAAACTCTGTTGCCATCCTTGTTGTTGACTATTGTGAGACCCGCTCTGATACCAATTGTTGGTCCCGATATGATGCCAAATGCGGAACTTTCTCTGTTGGCACTTATGGATCTAAAATACGAAGTCAACACAAATACTAAACAAAGAAGGATTAAGTTAAACAAATAAATAACTTGCAATAAAGGAAATCAAATCTCAGAAAAGTTTAGACAAACGCAAACACGAGAGATTTATCCTGGTTCGTCCTCGTGACCTACATCCAGTCCCCAAGCCACCGCTTGAGATTTTCCTTTATCCTTGATTTTGTACACCCAAAATCACAACCATGCACACCACTTGACAAATCCCCTTTGCCAAATGTGTACACCTTCTCTTCCACCAAGAGAACAAACTCCACCTTGTACAACTGCTTCTACACCAAGAAGACACCCGGGTACAATGATTGCTTTGAGTATTACAACACTTTCCTATAAGCCTTAGTATTGTGTATGAACGTGGACAAGGTCTAGTATAGAAGAAAAACTTCAGAGAACTTCACTAGAGAATCAGAATTTGGTGAAGAACTGAAGTGGGAACAGTTTTCAGGATTGACAGAATTTTTGATCTTAGAAAACTGAAGATTAGGATTAGTATTTGGCCTTGGCTTAACTACCCTTTATATAGATGCACACTAGGGTAAGTTAGGGTAGTTACAGGTGCAATTCAAAAGATTAGAACGTTGGAAAACGTTGCACAAAAGACCAGATAACAGAAACCGTCCAACAGTCAGAAACTGCCTATAGTCGACTTGCCTTTTGAGTTAGTCGACTATACAAGGCAATTTTCCAAAGAGTAGTCGACTATGTTTGGGTATTAGTCGACTAGGTCAAGATAAGTTCGAATGACTAGTTTCTGGATAACTGAATCAAGTCGACTGCAACTTCCTTCAAGTCGACTGGACCAGTGATTAGTCGACTAGGGGCATAGGATTAGTCGACTACAAGGTATATTAGTCGACTAGGTTTGTCTGTCAAGTCGACTAATGGACAAACAGAGAGTTGGGTTTCTTTTGGACACATGACTAGTCGACTAGGGGGTTTGGATTAGTCGACTACCAAATGGATTAGTCGATTATAAGGAGTTATAAGTCGACTATATAGACATGATATGTGTGTGCGCATCAAGGCTTTTGACATGCTATTTCACAATTACAAAACACATCATATCAACTCTCTTTGGGCAGTCTTGATCATGAAGAACTCTTGATTCGTCGTGTGTTAGAGCTCCAAATGAAATGCTTCATAAAATGTCTTCATCAAACATGTTACAACACTTATTGCATGCGAAGTAGGACTGCGACTATGGTCGCAGTGTTTAAGAACAGCAGTCGCAATTTCTAATTTGTGATATACAGTGAAATATACTGATTTGAGAGGATTTGCGATGATGTTCGCAGTTTATTTGTTTATATAATTTATTTTTGGACTGCGACCATGGTAGCTGTTTATAACTTTATTGAATGCAAAACGATCAAACTGTTTATGACTGGACAGCGACCGTGTCGCAGTTTCATATGTAATTATTATATGAGTACTGCGACCATTATCGCAGATAAGATGCAGAATTAATACCTATACGGTATAATTTATATGTATTTTAAAAATGTGAAAGATTATTTTACAGATAGAAGTAATTTTATTTATAACATAATATGGTGAGAAAGAGACCTTATAAAAAAAGAGCATTAAAAGCTTTTAAGAGAAGACAAAATAACGTTGAATATCAGAAGATCAGGAAATCCTAATCCTCGTCATTATCACCATCATAAGCAGATTCGTCGTCTTTATTCTCCTGGTCTTCCTGTTCATCACTTATTTCCTCATCATCTTCCTGTTGTTGAGGTTTTTTTGGTTCATCGATAAACTCCCAGAATGGATCGTCTCTATCAAGCTCTTCGTCCGATCCGTTGCGAGAAAGCGAGCCTATAGCATCAGAGGACATGCTTTCATCAAGCATGTCTCCATCAAGTGGCAGAGGAATAATGTCCCCCTCACTAACCCACATGAAAACTTCACCATCCTCATGAATAGGAGGATCAGTTAAAATATTATTTGATGTAGTGAGATAGTCAAAAGGAGTGAAGTCCAGACTGGTATCAGATTCATTAGAATACCCTGAAGAAAGAGGACCGGTGGGGGATTGATTAAAGTTGAATTCTGAGTGTTCAGAGGAAGAGATGGGGAAGACATGATTCAAGAATGAATTATTTTTCTGGAAGTTTTTGAAATCAAATTGAAAAGGAAGAGCAAAAAATATAGTTTTTAGATATGAGATAATATATTAGTTACAAGCACTATATAAAGGTCAATAATGTGAAAGAAAATGAATAGTAATAATAATTGTTATAGGTGACGGTTGAGTATGGTTAGAATTGGTAAAAAAATAATTAAATATTTAATTGAAGAGTTATGGCTGAAGAATCCGAAGAGTTCCTTTTTTCCAGAGGTTTACTACGTGAAGTACAAATAAACTTGTTATAGAATGTTTGTCTATATCTTTAGATTATGTATGGTGCACATCTTTCCTTTATCGTGATTAACATTAGTGCATCTCTTTTTTCTAGACGTTGTTGTATCACGGTAGATAGATTATTAATTACTTCATTAAATTTAGTGTAATTAATATAGTATTTTTATAAGATGTGATATACGCGAACTGATCTCAGGGTCGCATGGCTAAACTACCTTGTAAAATTATAAAAAATCTTTTTATAAGATTGCGACTTTGGTCGCAGTGCTGAAGGAGGTCGCAGTGCTGTACGATAACATGTTTTCGTCTGTTTTTTTATGTGAATAAGAAATGCGACTATGGTCGCATACTTGATATAAAAAGTTTTTGTTATACTATGACCGCGACTAGTGTCGCAGTCGTCATTTAAAATTGAAAGTTATTTTGTATTAAGTCTGCGACTATAGTCGCAATGATTGAAAGTTTTATTATACTATGAGTGCGACTATGATCGCGAAATTTGTAAAACGGTGAGAATTCTATTACAGAAGGCATGTGAAAAAAGATAGCTTCTGTCGTCGGAGTGCTGAAGGATATCATTTTTTTTTATGTTTCAAACATGTTTTTTTTACTTTTCAATGCTTCTGTTTATTTCACATTATGTTGATCCAAATTTTTTTCTATTATATTTTCGATGTAGTAGAATTACGAATTTTATAACTGTAGATATATTCAACTGAAAATTATTTTAGGTAAATTTTGTTTGTGGATGAATTTATGGCAGTTTAGAAGTAAAAAAGGGGTATTTTTGTTATTTTGATTCACGAATGTTTAGGCGGGATTTTTTTGTTTTTTTTGGCGCCTACACTCTGCGGCCGATCTGTGGCACATATTCAGCCACGTCACCGCGGGCTGAGAAACTCTCTCAGCCGTCGGCTGAGGTACAGTAACCCCTATATATATATATATATATATATATATATATATATATATATATATATATATATATATATATATATTATATATATATTATATATATATATATATATATATATATATATATATAGGGAAGTTTTCGAATGCGAAAATTTACAGCGGTCATCGTGCGAAACTGTGTCTGCGACGTCGGATAGCATTCTGAAATCGAGCGGCCTAAAAAACTCCCGGGCCCACCTCCTTTAATGCAACCCCTGACTTCCCCCTCTTATCACGAGCCGCTTTCTCCTTCTCTCATCACGAGGGTCTCCCCACCCCCTCTCTTGACCCGTCCCCTTGATCGCCTGAACCTTCGCTGACGATCGATCAGAGGATCTTATCTCGACCTTCCCCCCACCGCCGCTCGTTGCCACTCTCTCTCTCACACACACACACACATCATTTCTGTGCGAAATCGGTTCCCAGCTATTGGATTCTATCTCTTTTCTAGTGGGTGAGATCGGCAAAAAGGCTCGAAAATCCCCCTTGTCCTTGTCGCCGGTCGTCGCCTCCCTCTGGACCTCGCAATCTCCATACCCGATCTCGAGCTCCCTCCCTCACCACCGCTGATCGCCACTCCCCGCCTTTTGATTATGAATCACCAAGATCCCGACATGTAGATTCAAGTAAAGATCTTCAATTTTGCTAGAATGAACTTAATTTTTGACCTGATCTCTGAGTAGGTACTCCTTTCCTTGTGCATGATCAAATGTGGGCATTTTTTGGGGCAATGATGTGGGCATTTTTGAGGGCAATGATGATTTTGTCTGAGCCCTACACACTGCCATTGCAAATTCTTCTTCTTCTTCTCTGTAATAGGCTAATGCTTTTTTTGGAGATGTTATCTTACATATTTGGATGCTATCACATGTTTTGTTGTGTTTTAAGAGGCTGGATCCTCTATTAGTTTGTACATTTAATCTGAGAAGTTGCTGCTATCAGTTTGTTTATTTGGGGCTATCAGTTTTTGTAATTGGTGCTATCAGATTGTGCTATCAGTTCGTAGACTTGGCGCTACAAGTTTGTGCAGTAGGTGTCCTGTGGGTATTTTAAGAGGTTTGGATGCTCTATTAACAAGAGCCACTTGTTATTTTACGAAGCTTTGTTAAACAAACTGATAGCCTCAAGTGCAAACCGATCCTGTGGGTGATTTAAGAGGATGGGATGCTCTTTTGGAGAGCAACCCCTCATATAAACATTGTGGGCAGTGATGATTTTGTCTTAGCCCTACACATTGCCATTGCAAACTCTTCTTCTTCTTCTTCTCTGTCATAGGGTAATGCTTTTTCTGGGGATGCTATCTTACATATTGGATGCTATCACATGTTTTGTTGTGTTTTAAGAGGCTTGGATACTCTCTCAGTTTGTATATTTATTCTGATCTTGTGTGTGGTTTAAGAGGCTGGGATGCTCTTTTGGAGAGCAACCCCTCATATAAACATTGTGGGCAGTGATGACTTAACTCAATCTGAGCCCTAACACACAATCAAATCATTCACGTTTCTTTTTATGCAGCTATCTTTCCTTTATTCCTCAGAAGATGACCCAATCAAGAGGTAGCACTAGTAAAGGTAGCAACTCATCTGGAAGTCGCAACAATGTGTAGTGCTCAAGATCTCGCTTCAGCCATAATGGGTCCTAGGTCGTGTCGGACTGAGATGCAAGTGTTGGATGTTGACTAGCAAAAAGATTTCAGGATCTCACAATAACCCTGGACGTCCATACTTCAATTGCCCTGACTTTCCTCACGGGTGTGACTTTTTCATTTGGGGAGATGTTGATGAAAATTATGTAGATCAAGCTTCTTTTACTGATTTTTGTAGTCAATTGCAAGAGCAGGGACAACTAATCATGGAGAATAATATAGAACTGCGTAAGCTTAGGTCTAAGCAGTTATATAAGAAAACTTTTACTACTGGGTTTATTATAGCAACTGTGGTATGGGGGTTATGCTCATTGTTTGTTGTATTTCATGAAAGAAGATAACTCAGAATGTTGTAATTCATGAAAGATGAGATTTTTCTATGTCATTTAGTTCTTTTTGTTCATATTTTGTATCTGATGTTTGCGTGTCTATAAGAAAAGTTGATTCTGTAACTGGAGTATAAATGTTCCAAGCAAATTTTGTTTGAGTATCAGTTTTGAGTATTGCAGCAAATTTTGTTGGCTGCTGATTCTGTAACTGGAGTATAAATGCACCTGATGCTTGTAGTTTGATGGTTATATAAGGGAACTTTATTATCTTGATTAATATCTTGCAATGAGGTGATGAGTCTCAATCCAATTCGACACAATTCAAGACGAACGAAAATAAATTGCAGTATGATCACAGCAGCTATGAATTAGCAAAAAGAGAAAAAAAAATCTCCTCCTCATCAATTTGAAGAACTAATTTAACATTTAAAACACAGTTTATACCAAAACGTATATGCTAAAATAAAACAGAGAGAGTCTAAGTGTGTTTCCGAACAACATTTTAGCACAACAAAATTTCTTTTCTCAAAACGAACACAAAATCATAAGCATTTGCAGCCTTCCTCTTAGGAGAAGGGTGCCCGACAAGGGTTCCTGGTCTTAGATGTTTCCCATAGCTTCCTCCACAGCAAGCAAGATTGTGACATGGTGGAGTTCCATTATCAGAAGCAGTAATTATTGTCGATAAAGTCTTTGAGTAATCACATGCAGAAGCAGTTGCACTTGAAGCAGGCGATATCGCAAGGCAATTCTCTACAGCCTCCACCTATATACAGAAACCATCAATCAATTAATCAATTAGCATCACGTAACAAAGATTCAACTGATTCAAGTAGACTTCGGCTTACAAACTGATTCAAACACATGCACCTGATGCTTCGCTTATGATTGAGTTCTACCTGCACACAAAATACGAGATTATAGAACTTAAGAAAGAATATGTGCAAGTGCTCAATTCTTCCGCTATAGCAAGTGGCCATGCGGGTCGTGATCCACAAGGAGGGTTTGCGATGGAAGCTTTACAGTTCTTTATTGAAATCGTTAAGAAAATAAGTGAAAGTTCTTCTCTATTTTATATTATGAAAAAGAAGAAGAAAGTTAATGGTTAAGTTAAGAAGAAAGCGAGAGATGAAGAAGATGGAAAATCAGAAAACGATGAAATGCGACTATGTACAATGAAGTGGAGAAGAAAGAGTTTGAGGAGGTGTTGATCTATACATAAGAAGTAAAAGAAAAGAGAGAGAGAAAAGTAAAGAAATACTTACCTAGGTTGAGTGTTGACTTACTTGGAAACCTTTTTGCAAGTTCTACCTTTTGCTTCGGAGGCGTTCAACGCATAGATCATAAACTCGAGCTCGGTCCCCGTGCACATTATATCGTCAAGCATAAGAAGAACGAAGTGATGCGGAGCTTGGAAGAGGAGAACGTCTTCATGAACTATCGCTGGCTCTCACGTAGCTTAGTTATACTTGCTTTGGAATTCACTTGTACACTCAACAACAACAACCAAGGTAAAGTAGAAGAGGAGACGAAACAAAAGAAAATACAAACATAAAAAGAACTTTTACCTTTATTAATTGCAGAGACAATGGAAGAAAGGAGGAGGGTACATCGTCGGTGTCACTCTCAACTTCAGCCTCTCTCTCTTACTTACATGAATCTTCTTCTACCCTAAGTTACATACAAATTACATAATAAGAAAAGAAAAACTTAAACTACAAAGAATTAAAACTAGGCTAAATCCTAATCTGCCTTGACGTCCCATTTTCAGCGCAAATAATGGCCTTTTATAGGCATAAACCCAACAACCAAGATCCCGGGGAGGTCGGGGGAGTTCACGCTCCCCTAACTCCCCAAGATTGCCGCGGAAACGCGGCCCAAGCCGCGTTTCCGTGGCCAGGTGTGGCCAGATGGCCACACCCTGTTGGTGGGTCTCTCCGGGGGTTTCTTCTGGCTTTATCCTTTGTTGGTTTTGTCGTTTGAGCTCCGGATTCTGACGAAATGGCCTTGGATTCTTGGCTTTAACCGATCGATTCTGAGAGGATTCTTCTCAACCGGATTCAACCTCTTGATTTTGCCCTGATTTTATGTGTACGAATTAACTCTGATTTAATTCAGAATTCTGGTGGGCTTTGGGCTCATTTCTCTTCATCTCCTTAAGGATTGGGCCTGCAAATAAATTAAACAAATAATTAGGACAATGCAGACTTTTATTCTAAAATAAGTATGAAAATGTGACATTAAATATGCAACATTAGCAACCAATCACACCCCCATACCTATCTTTTGCTCGTCCTCGAGCAAAACAACTAAATTATACTAAGGATTATTAGACCACTTTCGCAGGTCACGCGATTGCACTGAGCATGTGCAACAAGCCGTTAAACCTCTAGGTTTCCCCTAGAGGACGAGTTTTGTCTCGTGAGGGTTTTCAGCGGATTGCACCCACAAAATCCATAAAGAAAGGGAAATAAAGAGTTAGTATTTTCGAAAAGCATTTTGAAAGAGAAAAATATTTGAAATATGATTGTAAGATCTAAGCAATCTATAAGTTTTAAGAAAACCGAATTTTTCATTCCTAAACTTAGTCTCTATTCAAAAATTTGTTATCAATCAAAGTAAGGAGTCAAATTGTGTTTCTCATCTAGTCTATTGCTTTATCCTAAGTCATATGCACCTTGTAAATGTGAAAATTTTGACTAAGGGTTCATTAACTCTAACTCTTATGCCTTATTTATTTTTATATATATACTTTTTTTTTTGTGGTATTATTCCTTAGTTTTATTAGGCTTTCTAATCTGCCCATGTAACGAGCCTTTAATCGATGACTCCCAAAGCAAACGGTCTTAGGGCACCAGGTGAGAAAACACCCCCAAGGACTAAGGACTCGAGCAAATAAGGCCACAAAACTAAGGATTTTATTATATGAATCTCTTTTAGGCGTGAATACTTATGCTTTATTAGGCACAAATACCCAGCTTAATCAGAGAATTTTTCTTTTCAAACTTATCTAATCATCTTTCGCATAAATACCAAGGCTTGCTTGGGCCAAAGCACCTAGCTAGTCAATAATTAGACTTGTGTTTTTTTTTTAAACTCATCTAATTATCTTTTGCATAAATACTAAGGCTTTCTTAGGCCAAAGCACCTAGCTAATCAATAATTAGATTTGTTTTATATATTTTTTTTATAAGGCATCAGAATCTTTATTTTTGAACCCTAAGTGTGTAAGTGTATGAAGTGTGCATATTTCATCAAGTTAAAGTTCAAAACCAAATTACTTTGACAAATTATCTTCCTAACTCTAAAAATCAAACAAATAATCTTATTTTGACCAAGTATAAGAAATCCTAATTTGGATTTTCCTATTCCTTAAAATTAACTTAATTTCTTACAAAAATAAGTCAAAATATTGTTTCTATTTTTCAAAAAGTTTTTAAAAATAAAGAAAAATGTTAATTTTTTTTTGTTTTAAAAAAAAAAAAAAAAGTTATGTTAGACCCTCCCCCACACCTATCTCATGCATTGTCCTCAATGTATGAATTAATGCATAGATGTATGAAAAAAGAAGAAAGGGAAGGAAATGGTTACCTTAAGGTGGTGGTTCCGGTGGTGGTCTGATTGGTCCACGAAACATGGCCCAATCAACTTTTCTTGGGTCTCGGAGGAACCCACCAGAAATTACTTTAATATAACCTACTAAAAAATGTATCCATAAAGGATCTTTATTAAATATTTAACCCCATCTAATTTCCATATTCCATAATTGATTTCGGAGTCAAATTTGTCAACCACCTTGTCCAAGAATGGAGTATGAAATGATAGAACAGTTGACTTGGACTCAGGAAGGACATGAACTAATACCGACTCAGGAAGGTGACTTAAGTCAAGTAAAGGTTCAGGAGTCGAAATAGGTTCAGAAATTGGGTCCAAGTCAAGAAGTTGAAACTCCAGTCCACATGTATTGTCCAACAATGGAATGTGACCTAATATGGGTGATTCTAGTTCAGGAATGATAGGTGGAGGAATCAAAACTGACTCTAAAATATTACTCAAGTTTGGTAACAAAACGGGAGTCAAGATTGATTCAGAAAGTTAAACTGGATCACAGATTTGAGAATCTGGGTCACATATCTCATTGAGTTCAATATCAAAAAATGGAGAACTTGCCAATTTGTCAATAGGATCTTCAAAAGTATATAATTGGTTAAGTTCAATATGATCCTCAAAGATGGGTGATTCAATTTCATTATGAATTGGGACAGGATCCAATTTCGGCTCCGGGAAAAGATTGAAGTCAGGTAAGATACCGGAGTCATTATTGAATCAGGAAGAAGAATTGAATCACTAAATTGGGGTTCAGGATCATAATCATTTTCAAGTTCTATTTCAGGAAAAGGAAAACTAGCAAACTATCAATATCTTTTTCAAGATTTGGAGTTTGGGCAAGTTCAAATGGCTGTTCTGAAATAGAATTTTGATTTCCAAAACAACATCACTCTTCGGCTCTAACAGAATGGTGACATCAGGACGGTGGGAACGTAGAGATTCGACCATCATATCTATGTCACGATTTCTAGCATTTTGAGCATGAGTCATGGCTTCTAGCATCTTTCATAGTTGATGGGTTCATTGTCTTGTTGAAAAGATGAAGAGTTATTTTGGAAGTGGTATTGAAATTGTGAGTCCATCAGATTTTGTGATTGTTGTTTGGACTCACGCATACTCCGTTCCAAAATTGATGGTTTTCTATTTTGGACTGGTGGAACTGAGTATGACTCTTGAAAATAGTATGGACTAGGTGGAGAAGGAGGACACTGTGGTTGAAAATTGGACTCGGGGTAGGTGAATCCCCACTGACTCTGTGAAGAGTTGAAATCGTTATGGAAATTATAGTCATACGATGGGGGACATGGGTTATATGGATTCGGATAAGACCAATCCGGCACACTAGGTTGGTTAAAGTCATGATATGCCGGGTTGGTAATATCCGAAAAAGAGTTTGATGTATATATGGATTATTATTATAATTGGAAAAATTATTATTATAAGCCATATCACACAATGAAATACAAACAAAAAGAAAGAAAAACACACAAATAAACAAACAAGAAAGAAAAAATTCTAACCTAAGTTACGGTAGACCTAGACCTAGACGACTCCTAACTGGTTAGACTGTCCACAGGAGGTTTAATGTAGACTTTGACCACAAGCTAATCAGCCAGGTCAGGGCAAGGTTGGTGGGAGGTTTTCCGTCAAAAGACGTTCCTTAATTAAATAACCACCAACCTTCGGGCTTTCGGCCCTTAATCCCTTTCCTAGACACTGATTTGGCAAGAGTCAAGTTCCAACACTATCCCCTTAGGATAATCTCCTAATTGAGTCCGAGATGTCCCTAGGGCCAACGTCTACTCATTTTAAGTTAGGCTTGGGTTAGTGAGTGCTTGGTTCTGATTTTTGGGCTAAGGAAGGGTGATTAAATCCCCACCTTATCTTATTATTGGGTGGTGCCCTTAAGATCAGTTTTTGTGCAAGTGTACAAGATAAATAAGATGCACTCTAAGCGATATAAATCAACCAAGAGATAGTCCTATTCTAGATGCAATGCAAACATACCTTTCTCTAGCACTCTTCAACAGTAAAAAAATAAAGGAATTAAAAAGACACGTGCCTAAAATGCAAATGTCTAATCAATTTTTTATCTTTCAACAAATATTTTACTGTTGATTATTAGCAGGCTTATGTTATGGCATATAAGAAAAATTAAAGTTGCAGCAAACTAGAATTTTTTTAAACTAAGCAGCCCTGCAAAAAGCTGTTAGTACTCAACTCTTCCTTGCCGCGGATCCGCGGCTTTTGCCGTGGAAACGCGGCAATTCAGAGGGCCCTTTGTCTCTGCTTTCTAGAGCAGAGGCCCAAGGCCACTTGTATGTCACTGCAATATTAATTTCCTGCTTTTATTGCCCTGTAACCTGCAACAGAGAAGAAAATTCGTTTAGTTCTAAAAAATTTTCAAAAAAAATCAGATTTCAATAAAGAAAACATGTTACCCTCCCCGGCAACGGCGCCAAAATTTGATTGAGTTCTACCTGCACACAAAATACGAGATTATAGAACTTAAGAAAGAATATGTGCAAGTGCTCAATTCTTCCGCTATAGCAAGTGGCTATGCGGGTCGTGATCCACAAGGAGGGTTTGCGATGGAAGCTTTACAGTTCTTTATTGAAATCGTTAAGAAAATAAGCGAAAGTTCTTCTCTGTTTTATGTTATGAAAAAGAAGAAGAAAGTTAATGGTTAAAGTTAAGAAGAAAGCGAGAGATGAAGAAGATGGAAAATCAAAAAACGATGAAATGCGACTATGTACAATGAAGTGGAGAAGAAAGAGTTTGAGGAGGTGTTGATCTATACATAAGAAGTAAAAGAAAAGAGAGAGAGAAAAGTAAAGAAATACTTACCTAGGTTGAGTGTTGACTTACTTGGAAACCTTTTTGCAAGTTCTACCTTTTTGCTTCGGAGGCGTTCAACGCATAGATCATAAACTCGAGCTCGGTCCCCGTGCACATTATATCGTCAAGCATAAGAAGAACAAAGTGATGCGGAGCTTGGAAGAGGAGAACGTCTTTATGAACTATCGCTGGCTCTCACGTAGCTTAGTTATACTTGCTTTGGAATTCACTTGTACACTCAACAACAACAACCAAGGTAAAGTAGAAGAGGAAGACGAAACAAAAGAAAATACAAACATAAAGAACTTTTACCTTTATTAATTGCAGAGACAATGGAAGAAAGGAGGAGGGTACATCGACGGTGTCACTCTCAACTTCAGCCTCTCTCTCTTACTTACATGAATCTTCTTCTACCCTAAGTTACATACAAATTACATAACAAGAAAAGTGTAATACCCCTTTCCCGGAATACGTACTTAGTTACGTATTCGGCCCTTTGACCGTATCTTCCGATTTACCATCCGTATTTGACCGATTTTAATTTCAAACATCATTTTATAATACTTTAGATTTTATGTGATTTTCTAGAATTTTCTGAAATTAAAATGAATTTCTTCAAAAGCCGGTGTCGGCCAGTACCGCTGACCAATTTCCGAATTTTTTTATCTTCCAATCTGTTAGGAATTTCAAGAAAGTCCTTTAGACTTTATTGCTTAGAATCATATTTCCTACTTATACTATTTTTCTAAGAATTTTATAAATTTATGAAAATTATTTCGGTGTCGGTAAATTTCTGCTTCTGGGATTTTTAATTAAAAATCTACACAGTATTTCTTCAAACGGATTTCACCTTTGGTCTTAAAATGTTTTTCTTGATTTTTAGTAAAATTTTCAGATCAATCCAAAATACTTGAATTTTGGGCATTTTTCCAAAATTTGCAAAATGCTTTTCCACTTCATTTTCCACCTCATTTCCCACTCACCCTCACCTACCCCACTAACTCTCTCTCCATCCCATGGCCGGCCAAGTGTCAAGGGGAGAGACACCTCACCCCTCCCTTTTGCAAGAAAGCCCCTCTCATCCATCAAATTTCCAATCCCTTTACAAAGACCCCCACCTATAAATGCATTTCATTTGCAAAATTACCCTTTTTCTCTCATTTCTCCAACTAGAGAAGAACTCCTTCCTCCTCTCCACAAACCCTAGCTCCAAGTGAACCCAACCTCTTCATCTCCACCTCTAGATCACAAGGGATTCATCAAGCTTCATCAAGGAACCTCCATCTCCACTCCAAGCTTCACCAAAGGGCAAGATCTTCAACCCTAGCTTCAAGAACAAGGGTAGATTGAAGCCCTCACCATCTTCTTCCTTGGATCCAGCCCTAATTGGACAATCCAGGTGAGTCCTTACTCACCAAGACCTAGATCATCAACCCCACATGCTTAGGGTAGAGATCTATGTATATGTCTAACATAAAAATCTAATTTTTAGGTCATTTAAGTTCAAATCTAGCCTTTCCATGTAATTGTGTTAATCACCAAGACTAGGCCTTGTCCTAATGTATTTGTAATGTTAAATCAGGCCCCCTAATGCTGTAAAAATCCCAATTTTTCACTGATATAACCAACTCACACGAATCCTGATTTTCTGCTCTAACAGCAGAAATTTCCAGAGGACCGGTCGACCGGCAGTCGACCGGGACTCTGCCGATGTGCACAACCTGCACGACTTGAACGGGCGGTCGACAGGCAGTCGACCGCTGACTCGACCGGCTTCACAAATTGCCTTGGGCCAGTCGACTGGCAGTCGACCGGCAAAACCTGGAGCTCTCGCACTCGGTACAGTCGACCGGTAGTCGACCGGGACTCGGCCGCCAGTTCATTTCCCAGTCGACCGGCAGTCGACCGGAGGTCGACCGCCAGGCCAAATTTTGGGACAGAATTCAGACTTCTTCCCACTTAATTCTGAACTTACCCTAGTATATTTATATGCATGTTTTAGTCTTGTACTTGTACTACATGACTGGTTACCTGATATATCTTGTTTATTCATGCTTCATGATTTGTTGGTACATTATATCAATCCATGACTTGTTGTTATATATTTGCATTTCATAACTTGTCGAAAATGGATTATCACCACTTCTTCATGCTATCTCCAAAACCAAGCATGATATATCCGACATTGTATAAAATACACCAATTACATGGGTTCGGGGGAAATGTGCGGATATCGGTATGTGTTCGTGTTTACAGTGGTATTAGGATGTGCACTATATTTCGGTCTTACCTGTGGTACTCCAGGGGACCAAGGGGAGTGCTTCCTCCCTTCCTGTTTCATGTCATGACAAGGGCATACATAAGTCCCTTTCCTATAGCCTAGCGGCAGGTTCCGTCTTCAAGCAACGGAACAATACTGGGCCGTGGTCCCGGGCATGCACGGGACACACTGTAAACATAGTTCGTCGATACAACCGCTGTTTCCAATGACAACCTTGTTTCACTAGGATATGGATCTATGTGCCCTGGGACGCTGGGTCACATAGCTAGATATCACAGTAAGACAAGTAATAATAATAAGACATTATTGTAGATTTATTGCATATGCCTTTATCTTATTTAGTTTACATCCCTTGCCATGTATTGTTGTTAGTTATCACTACTTCATCACCTCTACTTATGATTCCGTCGCCACTTGGCTATCTTTATTTCTTGTATTATGTCTTGACCCTTTTGGATTTGCATATTCAGATTCCGAGGCTTGGGACGAGTAGAGCCCTCCGCTGAGGACCGGCTTATCTTGGTGAGCAGGCCGACCAGCACTAGTCCTATCGCGCCCGACATTTCTTTTGGTTCACGTAATCTCCGTCCATACGTGAGCATTTTTTGTATTTTTGGTTGTGTCTTGTATCTTATGGACTTGGTTGTGATAAAAGGACACTTGTATGGTGATTATGTTTATCATGACTTGTATAACTCTGTACTTCTATTTTTGTATGTTGGCATATGATTATATCACGCTGTGTGTTATACTACTGATACTCGCTGCACTTATGCTTAGCGTATATACGTGGGGGCACCACCTGACCTACGTATATGCGTCGCAGTGACGTTCCCGTATCGTTGGGATCGGGGCGTTACAGGTTGGTATCAGAGCCTAGGCTCTCAGACCTAAAAGTACAACCAAGTGGCAAATTCTAACGATTTGCTTATGCCAACTGCAATGTACAAAGTTATGAGTCCATCTTGATTCCTTCAATTGATCAATTCCTTCGTATCCTAATTCCTTTCCTTGATTCCAATTCCAGATCTTATCCCTTTCGGTATGGAGAGACGTTCGGGTCGTAACAATGTCGGGCAAGTCCCGGATGGACCCGCGGGAGGAGAGCAGGTTGATGTCCTGAGCATCATTCGGGCTATGATGGAGACCCAGCAGCAGCAAGTGGAGATCCATCAGCAGCAGACTGAACTCCTCAGGCAGAGTTAGCAGCCCCGAAGGAGCAGAAGCCGGGGAATATCTCAGATTTCCGGCGGCTACAACCGGCTACCTTCTCAGGAGTCGAGAGGCCTTTGGAGGCTGAGCAGTGGTTAGTGGACACCACCGATCTACTGAACGCCGCCAGGGTGCCCAAGGAGAGCCAAGTGGAGGTAGCAAAGATCCAGCTGAAGGACATTGCTCGGACTTGGTGGCTTGCAGAGGAGGCTCGCTTGAAGAAGCCTATTTCCTGGGATACCTTCTCCAGAGCTTCTACAGTCGTTTTCTTCCCCGCCTCATGCTCAGAAGGACATGGAGGAGCAGTTCATCCGGCTTCAGCAGGGAGATAAGACAGTAGATGGGTATGCGGCAGAATTCCTCAGGCTGAGTCGCTTCGCCCCATACATGGTGGCTGATGAGGAGAAGAGGGCAAGCCGGTTCCAGCAGGGTCTGCAGATGGAGACCCAGATGTTTCTGATGCCACAGCAGTTGAAGACCTATGCTGAAGTTCTCTCTATCGCTCGAGAAGTGGAGCGTGGTTTTCAGAGGAAGCAGGAGAACCAGGCCTTGAAAAGGCCGTTTGTGCCGGTGGGCAGAGGAGGACCGTCCAGGGCAGCGAAGATCCAGGCCAGACGCCGTTCAGAGCAGTTCCATACCAGACGGCTCGACCAGGTCTTATTTGCAACTTCTGCCAGAAGCCAGGACACACTCAGCTTGCCGGAGGGCAAACGGTTGGTGCTTGATCTGTGGAGCTCGAGACCATGCAGTGGAGACCTGCCCGCACAGGAGTGGGTTTGCTACCCAAACCTTGCCGGCACCTCAGGGGCAGTATGTGCAGAAGGCACTACCAGGGCCAGTTGGACCGAGGCAGCAGGGACCAGTGATGAGGAGAGCTCTTCCCCTTCCACCACCACATGTTGCTCGCCCAGTGCAGAGGGGAGCCAGGACAGCAGCTGGTCGTGGCAGAGGTCAGGCCTACAACCTGACAGCAGAAGAGGCTGGAGCTTCAGGAGAGGTGATTACAGTACCATCAGAGTCCATTCCATACCTGTCCTCGCTCTTTTCGACTCCGGTGCTTCGCATTGTTTTATCTCCGTGCATTTCGTGGCATTGCATTCTATTCCTGTTAGATTGTTAGACCATGGATGGGAGATTAGTACTGGGAATGGGGTAGTTTTATCTTCTAGAGTTGTGCTGACTGCCCAGTAGAACTTTGTGGAAGGTCTTGTCCATAGATATGCTCGTACTAGACACCAAGGGTACGACGTGATCTTAGGCATGACCTGGCTCAGTCAGTACCATGCAGTGATTGACTGTAGGGGAAGGAAGATCAATTTCAGAATCCCGCATCAGCCGGAGTTCCAGTTTAGTGGAGGAGTGGAGCCTGCTGAGAAGAAGATTCAGATGACCACTTCGGAGGTCCTGAAGGGAGTGCCATGTGGGATGAATTCCCGGGGGTGTTTGCTGAGATTTCAGGACTCCCACCGGGAGGATCGTGGAGTTCTCCATTGATACTATTCCAGGGACAGCTCCTATATCCAAGGCTCCATACAGGATGGCACCGACGGAGTTGGAGATCCTGAAGAAGCAGCTGCAGGAGTATTCGGACAAGGGATTGATCCGGCCTAGCACTTCACCATGGGGAGCTCCAGTGCTATTGGCGAACAAGAAGGATGGTGGCAAGAGGCTTTGCATTGATTACAGGGAGTTGAACAAGGTCACCATCAAGAATAAGTATCCCTTACCCAGGATTGATGACTTGTTTGATCAGCTTCATGGAGCCCGTGTGTTTTCTAAGTTAGATTTGCAGTCAGGTTACCATCAGCTGAGGGTGAAGAAGAAGATGTTCCGAAGACGGCATTCAGGACCCGATATGGCCACTACGAGTTTCTAGTGATGCCTTTCGGAGTTACCAATGCCCCTGCTGTGTTTATGGACCTGATGAACCGGTGTTCTCTCCTTACCTGGATCAGTTTGTAGTGGTGTTCATAGATGACATCCTGATCTATTCCAAGAGTTTTGAGGAGCATGCAAAGCACCTGAGGATCGTGTTGCAGACTCTTCAGCAGGAGCAGCTTCATGCCAAAAGGAGCAAGTGTGAGTTCTGGCTAGACAGCATAGCCTTCCTTGGACATATAGTTTCAGCAGAAGGGATTTCAGTTGATCCTAGTAAAGTCCAGGCAGTGCAGAATTGGCCAGTTCCGAAGACGGTGTCTGAGATAAGGAGTTTTCTTGGACTAGCCGGATATTACAGGCGCTTTGTCCAGGATTTCTCTAGACTTGCAGCTCCGTTGACCAGGCTCACCAGGAAAGGGGAGAGATTCATATGGACAGGAGAATGTGATGCAGCTTTTGAGCAGTTGAAGCAGAAGCTTATTTCAGCCCCAATCTTGAGGACCCCTTCAGGAAGGGGAGGGATGGTCATTTTCTGTGATGCATCGGGTAGAGGCCTGGGGTGTGCTTATGCAGCATGATCATGTCATAGCATACGCCTCTAGGCAGTTGAAGCCTCATGAGAGGAATTACCCAACTCATGACTTGGAGTTGGCGGCTGTGGTGTTTGCCTTGAAGATTTGGAGACACTACCTCCTGGGAGACAAAGTGTTGATTTACACAGACCACAAGAGCCTCAAGTATATTTTCTCACAGAAGGAGTTAAATATGAGGCAGAGGAGGTGGTTGGAGCTTATGGCGGACTACGATATTGACTTGCAGTATCATCCAGGCAAAGTCAATACCGTTCCAGATGCACTGAGCAGGATGCCGGAAAACAGAGTGCTAGTTCGCCTTACTCAGCAGAAAGAGTTGATCCAGGAGTTCATCAGATTAGAATTGAGGTTGGTGCAGGGAGGTGATAAGGCAGGGCAGCTTATGGCATTGCAGATCCAGTCCTCATTGGTAGAGGAGATCAAGGAGGCTCAGAAGGAGGATCCAAGATTGCAGACATTCAGGACTCAGGTGGAGGCTGGTTTGAGGACAGATATTTGTATTCGTCCGGATGGTGCTTTGTGTTATGGTAGTAGACTTTGTGTTCCCCAGGGAGAAAGTCAGACAGAAGATTTTGGAGAAGCACACAGTTCTGCCTATTCTATACATCCGGGAGGAAACAAGATGTACCAGGACCTGAAGAGGCACTTTTGGTGGAATGCCATGAAGAGGGAGATAGCCCAGTTTGTCGCCAAGTGCTTGGTTTGCCAGCAGATAAAGATCGAGCATCAGAGATCAGCTGGACTTCTTCAACCTTTGCCGATACCCGAATGGAAGTGGGAGCACATTACTATGGACTTCGTGACGGCATTGCCTCGGAGTCCTAAGGGTAACAATGCGGTGTGGGTGATCGTTGATCGCCTCACCAAGTCTGCTCACTTCATACCCTTCCGGTTGGTCAGTCGACAGAGGTTCTGGCAGATAAGTATCTGAAGGTAGTTGTTCGTCTGCATGGAGTCCCAGTCAGTATTGTATCAGATAGAGACTCCAGATTCAGGTCTCATTTCTGGGAGAGTCTCCAGGAGAGTCTGGGAACTCGTCTGAAGTTCAGTACTTCCTATCATCCTCAGACAGACGGACAGTCAGAGGACCATCCAGATCCTTGAGGATATGCTAAGGGCTTGCATGATGGACTTTGGAGGATCTGGGAGGACCATCTACACTTGGCTGAGTTTTCATATAACAACAGCTATCAGGCCAGTATTAAGATGGCTCCCTTCGAAGCATTGTATGGGAGGAGGTGCAGATCACCGATTTGCTGGGAGGAGGTCGGTGAGAGGAGTTTATTGGGGCCCGAGATGCTGATGCAGACTACAGAGAAGGTCAGGTTATCAGAGATCATCTCAGGGCTGCTCAGAGTAGGCAGAAGAGTTGGGCTGATACTCTAAGGAGGCCATTGGAGTTCCAGACCGGAGACCATGTGTTCTTGAAGATTTCACCCACCAGGGAGTTATCCGGTTCGGTACTCGTGGGAAGCTGAGCCCGAGGTATATTGGCCCGTTCGAGATCCTGGATCGCGTGGGAGACGTGTCTTATAGACTACATACCACCATCCTTGGACGGGGTGCATAATGTCTTCCATGTGTCCCAGTTGAGGAGGTATGTCCGGGAACAGCCACCATTCTGGATCATTCCGAGCTAGAGCTGCAACCGGATCTATCATACCAAGAACAGCCGATGGCCATTCTGGACAAGAGTGTCAAGACACTGAAGAGCAGGGCTATTCCATTGGTATTGGTGTCTTGGAGCAGACACGCGCCGGGAGAGGCCACCTGGGAGCGAGAGGACGTTATCCGGGAGCGTTATCCCCAACTTTTCTCATCTTGATTTGGTAAGACTCTTTCCTTCTACTCTTGTCTTACCGTTATCTTTCATTGTGTCCATATCTATCTGTTGCTCTTCCTGTTATCTTTCACCTTATGAAATTTCGAGGACGAAATTTTTGTAAGGTGGGTAGATTGTAATACCCCTTTCCCGGAATACGTACTTAGTTTACGTATTCGGCCCTTTGACCGTATCTTCCGATTTACCATCCGTATTTGACCGATTTTAATTTCAAACATCATTTTATAATACTTTAGATTTTATGTGATTTTCTAGAATTTTCTGAAATTAAAATGAATTTCTTCAAAAGCCGGTGTCGGCCAGTACCGCTGACCAATTTCCGAATTTTTTTATCTTCCAATCTGTTAGGAATTTCAAGAAAGTCCTTTAGACTTTATTGCTTAGAATCATATTTCCTACTTATACTATTTTTCTAAGAATTTATAAATTTATGAAAATTATTTCGGTGTCGGTAAATTTCTGCTTCTGGGATTTTTAATTAAAATCTACACAGTATTTCTTCAAACGGATTTCACCTTTGGTCTTAAAATGTTTTTCTTGATTTTTAGTAAAATTTTCAGATCAATCCAAATACTTGAATTTGGGCATTTTTCCAAAATTTGCAAATGCTTTTCCACTTCATTTCCACCTCATTTCCCACTCACCCTCACCTACCCCACTACTCTCTCTCCATCCCATGGCCGGCCAAGTGTCAAGGGGAGAGACACCTCACCCCTCCTTTTTGCAAGAAAGCCCCTCTCATCCATCAAATTTCCAATCCCTTTACAAAGACCCCCACCTATAAATGCATTTCATTTGCAAAATTACCCTTTTTCTCTCATTTCTCCAACTAGAGAAGAACTCCTTCCTCCTCTCCACAAACCCTAGCTCCAAGTGAACCCAACCTCTTCATCTCCACCTCTAGATCACAAGGGATTCATCAAGCTTCATCAAGGAACCTCCATCTCCACTCAAGCTTCACCAAAGGGCAAGATCTTCAACCCTAGCTTCAAGAACAAGGGTAGATTGAAGCCCTCACCATCTTCTTCCTTGGATCCAGCCCTAATTGGACAATCCAGGTGAGTCCTTACTCACCAAGACCTAGATCATCAACCCCACATGCTTAGGGTAGAGATCTATGTATATGTCTAACATAAAAATCTAATTTTTAGGTCATTTAAGTTCAAATCTAGCCTTTCCATGTAATTGTGTTAATCACCAAGACTAGGCCTTGTCCTAATGTATTTGTAATGTTAAATCAGGCCCCCTAATGCTGTAAAAATCCCAATTTTTCACTGATATAACCAACTCACACGAATCCTGATTTTCTGCTCTAACAGCAGAAATTTCCAGAGGACCGGTCGACCGGCAGTCGACCGGGACTCTGCCGATGTGCACAACCTGCACGACTTGAACGGCGGTCGACAGGCAGTCGACCGCTGACTCGACGGCTTCACAAATTGCCTTGGGCCAGTCGACTGGCAGTCGACCGCCAAAACCTGGAGCTCTCGCACTCGGTACAGTCGACCGGCAGTCGACCGGGACTCGGCCGCCAGTTCATTTCCCAGTCGACCGGCAGTCGACCGCGAGGTCGACCGCCAGGCCAAATTTTGGGACAGAATTCAGACTTCTTCCCACTTAATTCTGAACTTACCCTAGTATATTTATATGCATGTTTTTAGTCTTGTACTTGTACTACATGACTGGTTACCTGATATATCTTGTTTATTCATGCTTCATGATTTGTTGGTACATTATATCAATCCATGACTTGTTGTTATATATTTGCATTTCATAACTTGTCGAAAATGGATTATCACCACTTCTTCATGCTATCTCCAAAACCAAGCATGATATATCCGACATTGTATAAAATACACCAACTTACATTGGGTTCGGGGGAAATGTGCGGATATCGGTATGTGTTCGTGTTTACAGTGGTATTAGGATGTGCACTATATTTCGGTCTTACCTGTGGTACTCCAGGGGACCAAGGGAGTGCTTCCTCCCTTCCTGTTTCATGTCATGACAAGGGCATACATAAGTCCCTTTCCTGTAGCCTAGCGGCAGGTTCCGTCTTCAAGCAACGGAACAATACTGGGCCGTGGTCCCGGGCATGCACGGGACACACTGTAAACATAGTTCGTCGATACAACCGCTGTTTCCAATGACAACCTTGTTTCACTAGGATATGGATCTATGTGCCCTGGGACGCTGGGTCACATAGCTAGATATCACAGTAAACAAGTAATAATAATAAGACATTATTGTAGATTTATTGCATATGCCTTTATCTTATTTAGTTTACATCCCTTGCCATGTATTGTTGTTAGTTATCACTACTTTCATCACCTCTACTTATGATTCCGTCGCCACTTGGCTATCTTTATTTCTTGTATTATGTCTTGACCCTTTTGGATTTGCATATTCAGATTCCGAGGCTTGGGACGAGGTAGAGCCCTCCGCTGAGGACCGGGCTTATCTTGGTGAGCAGGCCGACCAGCACTAGTCCTATCGCGCCGACATTTCTTTTGGTTCACGTAATCTCCGTCCATACGTGAGCATTTTTTGTATTTTTGGTTGTGTCTTGTATCTTATGGACTTGGGTTGTGATAAAAGGACACTTGTATGGTGATTATGTTTATCATGACTTGTATAACTCTGTACTTCTATTTTTGTATGTTGGCATATGATTATATCACGCTGTGTGTTATACTCTGATACTCGCTGCACTTATGCTTAGCGTATATACGTGGGGGCACCACCTGACCTACGTATATGCCGTCGCAGTGACGTTCCCGTATCGTTGGGATCGAGGGCGTTACAAAAAGAAAAACCTAAACTACAAAGAGTTAAACTAGGCTAAATCCTAATCTGCCTTGACGTCCCATTTTTCAGCGCAGATAATGGCCTTTTATAGGCATAAACCCAACAACCAAGATCCCGGGGAGGTCGGGGGAGTTCACGCTCCCCCTAACTCCCCAAGATTGCCGCGGAAACGCGGCCCAAGCCGCGTTTCCGCGGCCAGGGTGTGGCCAGATGGCCACACCCTGTTGGTGGGTCTCTCCGGTGGTTTCTTCTGTCTTTATCCTTTGTTGGTTTTGTCGTTTGAGCTCCGGATTCTAACGAAATGGCCTTGGATTCTTGGCTTTAACCGATCGATTCTGAGAGGATTCTTCTCAACCGGTTTCAACCTCTTGATTTTGCCCTGATTTTATGTGTACGAATTAACTCTGATTTAATTCAGAATTCTGGTTGGCTTTTGGGCTCATTTCTCTTCATCTCCTTAAGGATTGGGCCTGCAAATAAATTAAACAAATAATTAGGACAATGCAAGCTTTTATTCTAAAATAAGTATGGAAATGTGACATTAAATATGCAACATTAGCACCAATCAGCTTACAATAAGATTTCAGTATTTTTTCGCAAGTAAAAAAAAAAACTGCTCTCTGAGCAAGTTTTTTCCGCTAGTGCAATAACGAAATCTGGTCAAAAATTAAGTTCATTCTAGCAAAATTAAAGATCTTTACCTGAATCTATATGTCGGGATCTTGGTGATTCGCAATCAAAGGTGGGAGTGGTGATCGGTGGTGGTGAGGGAGGGAGCTCGAGATCGGGTATGGAGATTGCGAAGTCCAGAGGGAGGCGGCGACCGGCGGCAAGGAGAAGGGGATTTCGAGCCTTCTTGCCAATCTCACCCACTGGAAAAGAGATAGAATCCAGTAGTTGGGAACCGATTTCGCACAGAAATGGTGAGAAAGAGAGTAGCAACGAGCGGCGGTGGGGGGAAGGTCTAGATAAGATCCTCTGATCGGCCGTCAACGAAGGTTCAGCAATCAAGGGGACAGGTCAAGAGAGAGGGTGGGGGGGGCCTCGTGATGAGAGAAGGAGAAAGCAGCTCGTGATAAGAGAGGGAAGTCAGGGTTGCATTAAAGAAGGTGGGCCCGGGCGTTTTTTAGACCGCTTGATTTTCAGAATGCTATCCGACGTCGCAGACACAGTTTCGCACGATGACCGCTGCAAAATTTTGCATTCGAAAACTTCCCTATATATATATAATCCTCTAATTAAGGTGGGTATTTGTGCCTTATAAAGCATAAGTATTCACGCCTAAAAGCGGTTCATACAATAAAATCCTTAGATTTGTGGCCTTATTTGCTTGAATTCTTAAGTCCTTGATTTTTGTGCCTAATAGAACTAAGGAATAATATCACCAAAAAATAAAAAAATAAAAGAGAAAAAAATAATAAGACATAAGAGTTAGAGTTAAGAACCCCGAGTCAAAATTTTACGGTCACAAAGGTGCATATGACTTAGCGTAAAATAATAGATTAGATGAGAAATACAGTTTGACTCCATGCCTTGGTTGATAACAAGTTTTTGAATTAAGACTAAGTTTAATAATGAAAATTTGGTTTTGCTATAACTTATAGATTACTTAATTCTTACAATAATACTTTAAATATTCATCTCTTTGAAAATGTTTTTCAAAATACTAGCACTTTGTTTCTATTTCTTTATGGATTTTGTGGGTGTAATCCCCTAAAAACCCTCACGAGACAAAACTCGTCCTCTAGGGAAAACCTAGAGGTTTAACGGCTTGTTGCACATGCTCAGTGCAATCGTGTGACCTGCGAAAGTGGTTTAATAATCTTTGCTTTAATTTTATTATTTTGCTCGAGGGTGAGCAAAAGATAGGTATGGGGTGTGATCGATCGCTGATACTGCATATTCATTATCACATTCTCATATTTATTATATTAAATTCTATTTTTAATCCTACTTATTATCTAATTTATATGCAGGCCCATTACTAAGGGAGAGGGAAGAAAAAACGAGCACAAAAACCCATCAAAATTCTGATTTAATTCAGAATTAATTCAAATCAAAGATCAGAGCAAATCAGACAAATCAGAGAAGATAAAACCAGTTGAACAAGTAGTTAAGACAAAATCTTTACAAATCAATTGTTTAAAGCCGAAGATCAAAGGTGGTTTCGTCAAATCCAGGACCTAATATTGCAAATTGATTGAGATTAGACCTGCACACAAAAATATAGAATTTCAGAACTTAAGAATAAGGAGTGCAAGGTGCTCAATTCTACCGCAATAGCAAGTGGCTATGCGGGTCGTGATCCACAAGGAGGGACTAGCGATAGAACCTTTTTAGTAAGTTCTCTTTTAGGCTACAAAGTGTGGTAAAGTTCTTCTTTAATTCTTTAAAAGAAAGGAAAAATTGAGTTAAAGTCAAGTTAGGAAGAAAGTGGTAGAATAAGAAGGTGGAGAAATAAGAAGTGATTTGTACAAATGAGACTGAAAAAGAGTGATAAAAGATTTGGTGGATTGTGGTGTTCTAAACTAAATGATTAAAACAAAAGAAACTAAAAATTACTTACTTCTTTTGGCCAAATACCTACCTTGAATCTTTTGCAATGATGTTACCTTGAAGTGAGGCGATCAACGTATAGCCCATAAGAGTTGATTCCCGTTTCCTCCGCATTATATCATCAAGACGTTGCAAGTATGAAGTGATACAGAATGAAACTCAAAATCAATCGTCATGGGCTATTGGTGGCACTCGCAAAGGCAAGGCTCTTTCGATGCTTTTAGACTCACTTGGATAGCAATTGTACCAAAAGAAGAAAAGTAGAGAAGAAGAAGAAGAACACAAAAACAAAGTACATACAAAGGGAACTACATATTCGATTTTATAACAATAAGAAAAGAAGGAAATCTTACACCGGTGTCACTCTAAGCACAAGCTTCGTTCTCATTCTCCTACGAAACTCTGATCTCCTCTGATTTACATAAATTAAAACTGAAAATTACATGAAAAGAAAATAAAAAACCTACACTAAAAAATGAAAAATGGACTAAATCCTATCTCTGCATGGTCATCCCATTTACAGTGAAAACCCTGTCTTTTATAGGAAAAAACCCAGAGGGGGGAGGCGTGAGGAGATAGGGGAAGCAAACACTCCCCCAACTGAAATGATAAGGCCGCGAAAACGCGAGTTTTGGCCACGTTTTCGCGGCCTGGCTGTGGCCAGGTGGCCACAGCCGAGGGTGGTGCCTCCTGTATTCGCGTTCTGGCTTTATCTTCAACTGGATTTCTCGTTTCAGCTCTTGGATTTGACGAAACGATCTTTGATTTTGGCTTTAACCACTTGATTTGGGAAGATCCAGTTCAACCAGTTTTTCAACCTCTGATTTGCCAAGATCAGTCCTGATTCCCTGATTTCAAATTTATTCTGAATTAAATCAGAATTTGGTGGGCTTTTTGGGCTCGTTTCTCTTCCCTCTTCTTTTACTGGGCCTGCAAATAAATTAAACATAATATAGGAAAAGCAGAGTTTATTCTATAATAGATATGAGAATATGATAATAAATATGCAATATTAGCGAACGATCACACCCTCATACCTATCTTTTGCTCGTCCTCGAGCAAAATAACTATACTAAAGATTATTAGACCACTTTCGCAGGTCACGCGGTTGCACTGAGCATGTGCAACAAGCCGTTAAACCTCTAGGTTTCCCCTAGAGGACGAGTTTTGTCTCGTGAGGGTTTTCAGTGGATTACACCCACAAAATCCATAAATAAAGAGAAACAAAGAGTTAGTATTTTCGAAAAGCATTTTGAAAAAGAAAAATATTTGAAATATAATTGTAAGATTTAAGTAATCTATAAGTTATAGGAAAACTGAATTTTTCATTCCTAACTTAGCTTCTATTCAAAAATTTGTTATCAATCAAAGTAAGGAGTCAAATTGTACTTCTCATTTAGTCTATTTTTTTACCCTAAATCATATGCACCTTGTGACCGTGAAATTTGACTATGGTTCATTAACTCTAACTCTTATGTCTTATTTATTTATATATATATATATATATATATATATATATATATATATATATTGTGGTGTTATTCCTTAGTTCTATTAGGCTTTCTAATCTGCCCATGTAACGAGCCTTTAATCGATGACTCCCAAACCAAACGGTCTTAGGGCACCGAGTGAGAAAACACCCCAAGGACTTAAGGATTCGAGCAAATAAGGCACAAAACTAAGGATTTTATTATATGAACCCCTTTTAGGCGTGAATACTTATGCTTTATTAGGTACAAATACCCAGCTTAATCAGAAGATTTTTATATATATATTTTTCTCAAACTTATCTAATTATCTTTCGCATAAATACTAAGGCTTGCTTAGGCCAAAGTACCTAGCTGATCAATAATTAGATTTGTTCATCTTTCATAGATATATTTTTTTCTTTTTCTTTTTCTTTTTTTTATAAGGCATAAGAATCTTTATTTTTGAACTCTAAGTGTGTAAATGTATGAAGTGTGCATATTTCATTAAGGTAAAGATGAAGACTAAATTACTTTGACAAATTATCTTTCTAACCCTAAAAATCAAACAAATAATCTTATTTTGACCAAGTTTAAGAAATCCTAATTT
The DNA here is from genome assembly GCA_038442645.1 of Agave tequilana. Taxonomy (NCBI): domain Eukaryota; kingdom Viridiplantae; phylum Streptophyta; class Magnoliopsida; order Asparagales; family Asparagaceae; genus Agave; species Agave tequilana. Next base: position 73,731 of record JAVJIF010025966.1, read on the forward strand.
TGATTTTCCTATTCCTTAAATTTGACTCAATTTCTGACAAAAATATGTCAAAATATTGTTTCTATTTTCAAAAAGTTTTTAAAAGTAAAGAAAATGTTAATTTTTTTTAATAAAAAGAAAAACCTAAGTTATGTTAGAACCCTCCCCCCCACACCTATCTCATGCATTGTCCTCAATGTATGAATTAATGCATAGATGTATGAAAAAGAAGCAAGGGAAGGAAATATTACCTTAAGGTGGTGGTTCCGGTGGTGGTCTGATTGGTCCACGAAATGCGGCCCAATCGACTTTTTGTGGAGTTCGGAGGAATCCACCAGAAATCTCTTTTATATAACCTACTAAAATGATATATACATGAATGATTTTTTATTAATATTTTATCCCATCTAATTTTCAATTTCATAATTAATTTCAGAGTCAATTTTGTCAACCGCCTTGTCCCAAAATGGAGTATGAAAAGATAGAATGATTGACTTGGACATGGAAGTACGGGAACTAATACCGACTCAGGAAAGTGACTTAAGTCAAGTAAAAATTTAGGAGTCGAGATTGGTTCGGGAAGTGGGTCCAAATCAAGAAGTTGAAACTCAAGTCCACATTCATTTTCCCACAATGGAATGTGACTTAATATTGGTGATTCAAGTTCAAGAATGACAGGTGTGTGAATCAAAACTGACTCTAAAAATTACTCAAATCGGGTAAAAAAACAAGAGTCAATATTGATTCAGAAATTTGAATTGGATCACAATTTGAGAATCTAGGTCACATTTCTCATTGAGTTCATTTCATAAAAATGAGAACTTGCCAATTTGTCAATGGGACTTTCAAAATATGAAATTGATCAAGTTCAATAAAATGATCATCAAAGATGGGCGATTCAATTTCATTATGAATTGGCACAGGATCCAATGTTGACTCGAAAAAAAGATTGAAATCAGGTGAAGACACCGGAGTCATAATTGAATCAAGAAGTAGAATTGATCACTAAGTTGAGGTTCATGATCATATTCATTCTCAAGTTCAATTTCAGGAAAGGGATAACTTGCCAAGCTGTCAATATCATTTTCAAAATTTGGAGTTTGGGCAAGTTCAAATGATTGTTCTAAATGGAACCTTGTTTTCCAAAACAACATGACTCTTCAGCTCTGACAGAATGGTTAACAACATCAGAACTGGCCAAACGGTGAGAACGTAGAGTTTGGACCATCATATCTATGTCATGATTACGAGCGTTTTGAGTAGTGCTGAGTCATGGCTTCAAGCATCTTTTTCATAGTTGATTGTTCATCATTTTGTTGAAAAGATGAAGTGTTGTCTTGGAATTGGTGGTGAAATTGTGAGTCCATCAGATTTTGTGATTTTTTTTGTTTGGACTCACGCATACTCATTTCCAAAATTGATGATTTTCTATTTTGGACTGGTGGAACTGAGTATGAATCTTGAAAATATTGTGAACAAGGTGGGATAAGGAGGGCAAGTTGGTTGAAAATTGGACTCGGGGGAGGTGAATCCCCACTGACTCTGTGAAGAGTTGAAATTATTCTGAAAATCATGGTTATAAGATTGGGGGCATGGGTTATATTGATTCTGATAAGACCAATCTGGCACACTATTGGTTAAAGTTATGATATGCCGGGTTGGTAATATCCGAAAAATAGGTTGGTGTGTAATATGGATTACCATTAAAATTGAAAAAATTGTTTGTTATAAGCCATATCACACAATAAAACACAAACAAAGAAACAAACAAACAAATAAGCAAACAAAAAAGAAAAATTCTAACCTAAGTTAGGGTAGACCTTTGACCTAGACGACTCCTAACTGATTAGACTGCCCATAGGAGGTATAATGCAGACTTTGACCACAAGCTAATTAGCCAGGTCAGGACAAGATGGTGGGAGGTTATCCATCAAAGACGTTCCTTAATTAAGTAACCACCAACCTTCGGGCTTTCAGCCCTTAATCCTCTTCCTAGACACTGATTTGACAGGAGTCAAATTCTAACACATTTCCCCTTAGGATAATCTCCTAATTGAGTCTGAGATGTCCCTAGAGCCAACGTCTACTCATTTTTAGTTAGGCTTGGTTAGTGAGTGAGGAGATTGTTTGTGGGCTAAGGGAGGATAATGACTTCCCCACCTTATCTTGTTTATAGGATAAGCCCTTAAATCAATTTAGTGCAGTGTACAAGTATATAGAAAAAAAGTAACACTCAAGCAATATTTTATACAAGAATGAACCTTATACTAATTCTATACACACATACCTTGGCTCCAGCACTCTTCAACATTAAATAGAAAATGTAATGAAATAGATATGTGCCTAAATGCAAAGTCTAAATAAATCATTTTTTTAGATTTTACAATCAACTTTTTACTGTTGTGTTAAAATATATATACAGAGTCAAATAAGGAAATAAATGCTACAGATATATAACTACGCAATTCAGCCAACCTGTAGAAAAACAGGTTAGTGTTTTCACTCAGTTTGCCACAGGACTGTAGCAAATCTGAGGCTTCTTGGCTCTGCTTTCTTGAGCAGAGTATAAGGCCACTTATGTGTCCACTGCAGCAAGAATCCTTGTTGTTAAATCTGTATAAAAAATAAAGAAGAAAGTTAACCAAAAATGTAACTTTAAAGATAATTACTTATCGTTCCTCCCCGGCAACGGCGCCAAAATTTGATTGAGGTTGGACCTGCACACAAAAATATAGAATTTCAGAACTTAAGAATAAGGAGTGCAAGGTGCTCAATTCTACCGCAATAGCAAGTGGCTATGCGGGTCGTGATCCATAAGGAGGGACTAGCGATAGAACCTTTTTAGTAAGTTCTCTTTTAGGCTACAAAGTGTGGTTAAAGTTCTTCTTTAGTTCTTTGAAAGAAAGAAAAAATTGAGTTAAAGTCAAGTTAGGAAGAAAGTGGTAGAATAAGAAGGTAAAGAAATAAGAAGTGATTTATACAAATGAATTGAAAAAGAGTGATAAAAGATTTGGTGGATTGTGGTGTTCTAAACTAAAATGATTAAAAGAAAAGAAACTAAAATTACTTACTTCTTTTGGCCAAATACCTACCTTGAATCTTTTGCAATGATGTTACCTTGAAGTGAGGCGATCAACGTATAGCCCATAAGAGTTGATTCCCGTTTCCTCCGCATTATATCATCAAACGTTGCAAGTATGAAGTGATACAGAATAAACTCAAAATCTATCGTCATGGGCTATCGGTGGCACTCGCAAAGGCAAGGCTCTTTCGATGCTTTTAGACTCACTTGGATAGCAATTGTACCAAAAGAAGAAAAGTAGAGAAGAAGAAAAAAAGAACACAAAATAAGTACATACAAAGGGGACTACATATTCGATTTTATAACAATAAGAGAAAAGAAGAAAATCTTACACTGGTGTCACTCTCAGCAGAAGCTTCATTCTCATTCTCCTATGAAACTCTGATCTCCTCTGATTTACATAAACTAAAACTGAAAATTACATGAAAAGAAAACAAAACCTACACTAAAAAATGAAAAAATGAAATAAATCCTATCTCTGCATGGTCATCCCATTTATAGTGAAAACCCTGTCTTTTATAGAAAAAACCCAGAGGGGGGAAGCGTGAGAGATAGGGGAAGCAAACACTCCCCCACTGAAATGATAAGGCCGCGAAAATGCGGGTTTGGCCACGTTTTCGTGGCCTGGCTGTGGCTAGTGGCCACAGCCGAGGGGTGGTGCCTCCTGGATTCGCATTCTGGCTTTATCTTCAACTGGATTTCTCGTTCAGCTCTTGGATTTGACGAAACGATCTTTGATTTTGGCTTTAACCACTTGATTTGGGAAGATCCAGTTCAACCGGTTTTCAACCCTCTGATTTGCCAAGATCTGCCCTGATTCCCTGATTTCAAATTTATTCTGAATTAAATCAGAATTTGGTGGGCTTTTTGGGCTCGTTTCTCTTCCCTCTTCTTTAGTACTGGGCCTACAAATAAATTAAACAATAATTAGGAAAAGCAGAGTTTATTCTACATAGATATGAGAATATGATAATAATATGCAATATTAGCGACCGATCATAAATCCAGCGAGAGATAAAACCATATCGCGAAGCCAGGAAGCATCACCGCCCGGTGTGGCCACCTGGCCACACCCAGGCCGCGAAAAACGCGACTTTGGTTGCGTTTTCGCGGCTTTGTTAGGTCTATTGGGGAGCGTTTGCTCCCCCTATCTTCGTACGCTCTCCCCCGTATGGTTTTTACTTATAAATACTGAGTTTTCAGAGACTACAGGAACGATCAAGTAAGATAGATTTTTAGGCCAGTTTTTCATTCTTTTTAGTGTAGGTTTTTATTTTTTTTATGTAATTTTTACTTTTCTTTATGTAACTGAGAGGAGAGACGAGTTTCATGGAGGATGAGAGCAAGCTTGTACTGAGGGCGACACCGGTGTAAGTAATTCTTTTCTTTCATTATATTTGAATCGAATCGAAGTTTCTTTTTCTTTTTTACTCTTGTTTTCATTTACTCTCCTGTGATGTGTTGCATCTAAGTGATCCAATAGCCTCAAGACTGCTTCGCCACTGCAAGTGCCATTGATGGCCTATGGTGATGAACAACCATTCTTTTATTAGTTTAGCTTGCCCTTTTATTCATAGTGTAGATCATGAATGGGGAAGATCCTACACACCATACTTGATCACCTTCAAAGACTAGGTAAGTCGTAGCTGTGGATCCAAGGTATATGAGCACTGAAGAGGTAAGTAATTTTTAGTTTCTTTTCTTTTAACTTTAAGTTTAGATCACCAACCACAATCTCCCAACTCTTTTATCACTCTTTTTAATTTCTTTGTATAAATTCATTTTCTATTTTCTCCACCTTCTCAATCTACCACTTTCTTCTTAACTTGACTGTAACTTATTTTTCTTTTTCTTTTCAAGAACTAAAGAAGATCTTTAACCATTGATTATAACTTAAAAAAAACTTACTAAAAAGCTTTCATCGCTAGTCTCTCCTTGTCAATCACGACCCGCATAGCCACTTGCTATAGCGGTAGAATTGAGTACTTGCACATTCTATTTTTAAGTTCTGAAATTCTGTATTCTTGTGTGCAGGTAAAATTCAATCAGAAGTGGTACAAGTATTTCAACAGTTTCATAAGAGGCAAGAAGTACACACAAAGCCATTATGGCCCATGTGTATATTATAATAAGCACCGAATGGAAAGTGCATCTATCTACTGTTGTATGTGGACGATATGTTGATTGCTTCCGAGAGCAGATCTGTAATTGATAACTGAAGAAAGACTTATCTTCTAAATTTGAGATGAAAGATCTGGGTAAAGCAAAGAAGGTGCTAGGCATGGAGATTGAGCGAGACCGGAAAGGTGAAAAGATTAGCTTGACGCCAAAGGATATTTTGAAGAAGGTACTTCAGAAATTCAACATCAACGGCGATACGAAATCTGTAGGTAGACCATTGGCCCCTAATTTCAAGTTAAAGGCATGTCTCCTACTTCTGTTGAAGAGCTGAGTACATGATTCACGTATTCTATGCTAGTGCGGTTGGTAGTTTAATGTATGTAATGGTGTATGCAAGGGCCGATTTGTCACAAGTTGTCTCAATGGTGAGCATACACATGCACGTTTGTAACGCCCCGATCCGGCGGGTACGGAGACGTTACTGCAACGTATATACGCAGGTCAGAAATACCCTCACGTACATACGCTAAGCATCAGTACAGGCAAGAATCAGAGTACGGAAGCACGTGGTGCATTATACATTCCAACACATGAGTACAATTACAAGTTATCACAGGAAGTGATAAATATTAAAAGAATATTACATCACTAACAGGCGCAAATGCGAGAATACAAAGAGATGTACATGTATGAAAGTATAAAGGCACTCACGAGTTTACAAAAGGAAAACTCGAGAGGCGCACAGGGGCCTGGAAGGATAGAGCTTCAAATGGTCTGCTGGAGATTCAAGCTACCGCTGCGCCTCTCAGGTCAGCACAAAGAGAATCCCCTAGCCCCAAACTCCAGGACCTGGACATGAGGATCCAGAGGAGTCAGAAACTCCCCCAGCAAGTGATGATACGAATGGCAGATGGCGTGCCAAGATAAGTAACAAGTGTATCGATAAAATCGAATCATAATCATACATTGAAAACCATGTTGTGAGCATAAGCATGCAGAAGCAAGTAGAGACAGTAATCGATATCAAGCCGGGAGCATTCATGATATACATGATAAAAGCAGGTAACGAGGCGATGAATAAAGTAGACAAGGCAACACAAGATATCTCCTAAACTAACATAAAACCGATAAAACTGATAAAATCGAATAAAACTAATTACGAGCAAAACCGATCGCACCAGATCAGGTCACGGCTCCATGAGACTAGTACATCGAAGGAATAATCCAAACAAGGAAACCCTCATCTATATACCTTTATCCCATGTCACCGTAATCCAAACGCATACAACCCGTGTTACAAAATAATACAACAAATTGTATATTAGCATCTTATTATAATCGGGGCCCATCGATGTTGTCCTTTTGCAATAGAATTACTGATGTGCTGCATATATACTAATTCCCCGAGAATAGACCAGAATACCTAAGTAAGGAAAATCTTGATAATACTGAATATAAATCAAGAAGACCAATAATTAAGAATTTCTGTATACTGGGCGTTACTAACTCTAAAAGACATAGCCAAAATATAGAATAACCATGGAGAATTCTGAATACTGACTTCTGAATAATAACCCGACTGCAGATGAAACATGAAGAAGATATCTGAGCCCTGCAAGATTGGTCGAATGGATCATTGACAAGGATCATGGCGATGGCTCAGACCCTCTCAGTTGATGGAAGTTGAAGACTCAGACAGCCCCTGGATGCCCCACTGGCTAAGCCATCCCTCCAACCTTACCCTCAACATATGACATGTGAGTCTTGTCAGAAGCCGAGCACCTACAACGCAACCGCCAGAAAGGTCATGAATTATGTCATATACGAATCCGGAGATTAGTTGAAAAGTGACTGTCTGTTCAAGGAAACAGAAAATATTGAAAAGACACCTAGAGGGGGGGTGAATAGGTGACAATGCTAATCTATGAACTAAATGCGAAATTTAAAAATTAATTGCAAATTACACTCAAGTGCTATCAACAAGTGATGCACACAACCAGACAAGCAAATATGAATGAGCAATGTAAATAAATGCAAGGCACAAAGTAAAGAGAGAGTAGAGAGAGAGCCAATGGATCAAGCGCAAACACAAAGATATGTTATCGAGGTTCGAGTACCCAGCTCTACATTCCTGCCTTCGACACACGAAGGATTTCCACTAGCTCGTCTACTTAGGACCCTTTACAAGGAGTACCCAACTCCTCTCTTTACAACCTCCTCCTGAGGCAAACTCAACAATCACAACCTCCTCCTTGAGGCAAAAATTTTCAAACCAATACAACAAACTCCCAATCACCAACCAATACAAGGATCACCTCTCAACTAGAGGGATACAACCCAAAGCACAAAGCTAAGAAAGATTGGTTACAACTTGGTGGTCACAACAACAACCCACAAACAACTTCTTCTTCCACACAAATAACCTATAGATATAGATAGTAAATTTTTAGCTCAAGTATGGAGAAAACCAAGGGATATGAAACCAGCAACTCAAAGAAAAACCTTTGGGAACAAATGAAATCAGATATAGAAGTTCAAACAAAAAGCTTTTCCCAAAATCCCTTTTCTTTGTTTTTTTCAAACCCTAATCAAAACACAAAAGATTGTTCACTTTGAATCCAAAAACCTATTTTTTTTCTTGCAGCAAAAACACCAGAGAGATAGAAAATTTTAGCCCAAAAATTCTTAGAGAAAACTCTCTCAAATGGGGTATTTATAGGCAATTTAGAAAACTAGCCGTTTACAGAATATTTGCCAGATTTACCCTGCCGGTCGACCGCCCGTGTCGACCGCCCAACGTCAAATTCTGAACCGTTGTGGCTACCGGTCGACCGCCTCGGTCGACTGAGAATTCCTGAGAGCCAACAAGCTCTCCGTCGGTCGACCGCTTCGGTCGACCGGATACAGAGTCAGCCAGCGTGCACGTATCCGTGCACGTCGGTCGACCGGAATGGTCGACTGGCTTCTTTGGTGCGGTCGACCGTACCAGTCGACCGGCCAAGCCTGGCAGACAAAAATCAGGTCTGAAATCTGGGGAAAAAATATTATAATAAATCCCACAAAATCTCTAAAATTCCACAAAAATAGTTTTATCATTTTATATTGAAATACAAACTTGTGTTAAAATCCTAACACAAATTTCAAACATATTTGACTATTTTTGTGTCATGGAAATTTTGTCAAAAACCAAAAACCGTATTTTCTAAAACCTTGTATTTTGAATAGAAAATACACATTGTCTAAAACTTATCCATGATACAAAATATGATATTTAACACTTTGAAGCATATTGTATATGAATAGAAATTCAATATACAAAAACATATATATATATCATGATTTTTGTCATTAAGTCCAAATATGTTTTGTTGTAAATACCAAAACATAAACACATGGAATAGATTATCAAACAAAGTTTGTCTAAACAATTGAAGCATGCATGTGTATAGAACAAATCTAATATACATAAACCATGTAAACTTGTTTTGATAAAAAATCTATTCATGAAAACCAAGATCGGTTAAACCTAAAACCGAAAATCAAAACATGAAAGGTGTGTGTTTGTGACTTGAGCTTATCATACTATTCTAATCTTTACAATTAGGATCTAAACCCAACTAAAACTATGGATACCTAAGTCTTCTTGTAGAGCGCAATCTCCAAGCTAGAGCGCAATCTCCAAGTCGGCTCGATCCAAAACTCTGATTCACCGAGCAAGTGCAATGTATGATCTTTGATGCGCGGGCTCTTGAATCAACATGTGCAAGCTCCAATACATCTTGTTGAAGCTAAACACCAACTAAATCTTGATTAATAAACTGAAACTAAAATCACAAGATAATTAGTACACATAACTACATGAGTTAATCATCATCAAAACTAGAGTGAAAGGCCTTTGGGCCAACAATCTCCCCCTTTTTGATGATGACAAAACTCATGGAGTTATATATGCATGGATTAAAGTAAAGCTTCAAAGAAGCTCCCCCTTAACTCATGCATAGGAATAAACAAACAATAAGATGCATATACACAGGGTTCTTGAATAAAATGAATATGCATATGAAACATGCTATTGATTCCATTTCTAACAAACACAACTATTACCAAACATGCTCTTGATACCAATGGATACTATAATAAAAACAAAACTCATAATGCTCTTGATACAATACCAATGGAGATGAAATGAACATAAAACTGAAAACTCATGCATATCAACTCCATAAATCTTCTCCCCCTTTTTTGTCAATCATCAACAAGGGGTAAAACAAAAAGATATGAATTCTTCTCCCCCTAAATATATGAACAAAGAATAAACAAACTACTTCAAGGGGTGAAACCAAAATGATACCAATAAAAAAAATGTCAAAGAAGTGCATTATGATTTATCAATAGAAAGTGATCATAAAAACATTTAAGAAATGCCTACCAATTACCAATTGAAAGTAAGAGGGGCATTGAAAACAAATATGATCCCATTGAAATTAAAACATATTGAAATAAAACACATGATACCAATTGAAAAACACATTGATACCAATTGAAGATATATATCTTTATAAGCATATGATACCAATTAAAAATCAATAATCATTCTTAATCAAATTTTTTTTTCTCATAAAGTTAGGGAGTGGGAAACAAAACCAAAGGTAAACTAAATACCAATTGAAAAATTGAATGTGAGTTTTCTCTCCCTTTATGAAATACCAACTAAACATATGCTTAAGCTAGAAATAATATACCAATTGAAGACTAAGTCAATTGAAATAATGTTAAAGCTCAAGCTTAGCATAAGCAAGATAATGATAATGCTAGTATAAAGAAACCAATTGAAAATTAAATCAATTGAAAATGATGGTCATTAAAAAAATCAAGCTTATCATAAGCAAAATTTGTGCATATATCTTGAAGCACAAATAATCATTTATATATGTATGTAAGAAATAGATACCATTTAAAATTTGATACAGAGATACCAATTGTAAATTGATACTATATGAAGTGTATGCATACATATATATAAAACAAAAACATATATGAGTATACAAAAGGATGTCAAGATTGATACCAATTGAAAGAATTCAATGATACCAATTGAAACAACAATAAGATCAAGTGTATATCTCATATCAACTACCACCCAATCATGTGCAAGTTTAAATGATTTTCATTATAAAGCATACATGACATGATCTCCCATCCAACCACCCTTTATGGTAGGGGGTTTTCAAAATAGATTTGAAATTATAGTATGTTTGAAAATCTCTACCAAAATGAAGAATATCGCAACTAGTTAAATGGAGGGTAAACTAGTACGAAATCCTTCAAGTAAGGAATAATAAAAATATTTTTCATGAAGACGCATGTAAACCATATGGCACTAAAACACTCAAAATCCATATAGCACAATTGTACTCATGAAAACTAAGTCATGAGAAAACATTAAATAGGGTGAGTGTACGAGTGTTGTGTGAAACATATCATCATGAAATGGACAATCAAGCTCAATTGAAATTCCTTTAAAATTAAACATATGAAAACTAAATTTTCATTACTAAAGGAAATCTCCTAAAAACATGAAAGTCTGAACTCTTCATTAAAAGTCAATTTATACTTCAAGGTATATGTATGTTTAGACAAAACAAAGTATACATACATATCCCTAAACACAATTGAGTCCAAATATAGATTTGCATGAGAAGCAAATGACTCAAGGGGCATACATGTATATCTTAAGGTTTGGCAAAATAGACATATACATGAAGTGAAAACACTTTATCATAGAAAACACATGATCATAAAACATATCAAAAATGAGGAATACAAGTCAAATGCAAGAATCATCAAAATAATTATACTAGTACATCAGTGAATACAAATGAGCGTTTAAGCACAAACATATATAAAGGTCTATTTGTACCTCACTAGTTGTACAAGTATAAATCCTAGTCTTAATGAAAACTATCATTCAAGCAGGTAGTCAAAACATGAAGCATAAAAACATGAATTATTAAAACAAAAGAATCATAGTCAACCATATGATTTGCATGACAAAGACATGTGCATTAGAACTATGATCAACATGATAGCTAAACATAAAGAGACACAAAATATGGGTCCATACAAACATGGGTGTCTCAACACTAATCATGTAAAGCATAAGTCTAATAAACATGGCAAATATCATACTAAAACATGAGTCATCAAAACAAATCATCATATAATCATAAACATCCAAATGGTCATAATGCAATGTATGTGCATTAGATCTAGGGCATACATGTTAGTTCTAAACAAGGTGAGAACACTAAATATAGATCCATATGAAACATGGTGCTCAAGTAACTAAACATGTATAACACTAATCTAACTAACATAGCATAAGCATAATGAACATGAAACAAAAACATGCTATGAATAGATGAACATGTAAAAGCATGAAAAAAATGGGAGTTTAGAGAATGATACCAAACCGATGAAGGTGCATCTCTAGTTCTCCAAAACATGGTGGTCCTCTCCACCTAATTTCCTTGAGAGTGAAGCATCCAAATGGTTCTCCTTTTAGCTTAGAATGCATCCACCTCAAGGCACCAATACCCTCACGTGACGCGAGAGCTCCCACCTACATCAAAAGTCAAAGAGGTGGATCTTGGTA